>JAJDMY020000372.1:0-41750 GCA_022345705.2 Sabuloglossum arenarium
AGAGGATGGGGAAGGGGGAGGGGGGGTTTCTTTTTTTTTCGTGGTGTTAGAGGATACTCGTACAATACTCATACAATCATACAATTAAACATAAAAGACGAGGGGGGGGAATGAGGAGACAAAGGGAGAAATACATGTTGGTTATCTTTGATGGATGGATAGATGGGGTTGCGTGATTGAACTAGGAAAGAAAAATAATAATAATAATAATTCCACCACCAGACAAATGGGAAGTTAGATGGAGGAAAGGAAATCTCCAAATCTAAAAGTACATGACAAACAAACTCACGACCCTCCAAACCTTCCACCATCATCATCCCCATCTCCCATCCCCTCTCCATCCACTCCTCCCCCGCCCGTCCCTCCAAACCCCGCCAACATCAGCCTCCGCTGAATATCCCTCTCCTCGCCCACTCCCTCCCCATCCCTCATGACCTCCTGTGCCGCCCTCGCCGCAGCAGTAGCCTTAGCAGCCATAGTCTCATTATCATTATCCTCTTCGCCCAGATGTGGGTGATGATGGTGGTGATGATGTTGATGATGGTGATGTTGGTGGTGACTGTTGTTGTCGTCCATGTCGACGTCGACATGGACGAGGTCTTCGCTGTCCATTATGAGACTGTGGTGAACGTGGTGCGGGGGATCGGCGGCGGCGAGGAGGGCTTGGTAGTCTGTGTGTTGGTGGTGGTGACGGTGGTGGTGATGAAGTGGAGGCCCGGTAGCGGAGGCAGTAGTGGGGATGGTGGTGGTAGTGGAGGCGACGGTTGTGGGGCTTAGACTGCTGTTGTTGAATTGAGTAAGGTGATGCGCGACGTCCTCCATGATCTGTGGGTCGATGGGGGGGATATCGACGCGGTATTCTTGAAGGCCTTGCATGCCTTGCATGACAGCTACGGGAACGTGGGATTGTTGGTGATGGCTGTGGAGGCGCTGCTGGTGGTGTTGGCGCGGGTCGTGCATCATGATATCGACCTCATTTTCCGGCGACTGCAATTGCGGATGCTGTTTCTGGTGCTGTTTCTGCTGCTGCTGCTGCAACTGCGCGGTCTGTATTCGCATCTGATGTTCCATGATCTCCCTCTGCCCGCCAGAAGGGAGAGCGAGGACACGGCCTGCAGCACTAACGCCGCTAGTGGGCTGTTTCTCCCCCGCAGTGCTACTGCCGCCGTTAGGTCTTTTGTTGGTGTTTGGGGATCCGATTGGGTTGAACCCAGCCAGGCTTTCAGCCTTCACGACAGGGGCTTTTGCCAACTCTTTACACTCGACGCAATTCCGGATGACCTGGCTGACGGTCTCTTTGATGCGCACCCAATGATACTTTTCTGCGATCGTGGCGGTGGTCTTGTTGATGCCACCATGCTGGAGGACGTGGATCTTTCTCGCAATCTCGTATTGCAATTGGCGGTCTCCGATGACCTCTTTGTCCTTCAGCATCAGTTTCTCGCCGTCGAGCTTGTAGTGCGTCGCGGCAGAGCGCAGACGGCTCTTCTCCGCGCGGTCGGCGCCGTTGGGGTACTTGCCGTGCTTCAGGTAAAATCGGATCTTATCAAACCTTTCTTCGCTGACAAAGTCCTCACCTTCGGGCCCTAGGTCTCGCCCATAGATGTGTGCATCGATAAGCTGGTCCGGGTAAGATTTTAGATTCCCGCAGCCCTTGACTTTGCCTATCCGCTTGAAGCCTAGAGCGTCCCAGATGCGGCATGACGCCACATTTGTTTCGTAGACGAGGTTGAAGACGGAGTAGGTGTATCCCTATTTCCCTAACCCATCAGCTCCTGGTTCAATCTCAGGCTTGACAGGACCACAACTTACCAACTTCGGCGCCCATTCCAAATACCCTTCCCCCATCAGTCTCCCCACACCCCTGTTCCGACTCGCATCCGTGACCAAAAACCCACCATTACACACATGACTGCTCCTGCCAGGATAATTCGGCTTGATATAAAAGCTGCCCAAGCACTCCCGACTCCAATCCTTGCCCTCGACGACCTCCTCGACACCGCCAATGTCTCCAAGCAACATCACGGCACCAAAGTTTGCGAACCAATACGGTCCGAATTGCGACAACGGCATCGGCTCGATCATCGGGTATGTGTCGCCCTTCTCGATCTCGCGGTTCAGCTGGTCGCAGAGGTATGCAAGTAGCGAAGCCGGCACTTGCGAGACGGTTGAGAAGGGGATCAGGGTGGCGATCGTAATGCGATCGCGCAGCGTGACTTGCCGCGCGACGATATCGGGGGGCAGTTGCGGGTTCGGGTCCTTAGGGTCAGGATATGGTTGAACGCCCGAGGTGCGATATATGGTAGGAGAGTCTGGGTCATCATGCATGGCCGGCATAACTACTTGTTCCCTTTTCAATACTCCCAAGATAAAAAGCCTCTAAAACGCCGACCCAATTAGTCCAAAACCCGAGTAAGAAAAGTCGTCTTGCATTTATTTAAATATCGAGCCTACAGAGCAGGCAACATACAATCTTGCACACACTTCCCGTCAACGAAGAGAAAAATGCCCCTGGCTAAAGTTCTAGCTGCGATGTTGCTTCCCTCCAAAAGCGCGCGGGCCTACCACAGCGGCTTCGTCAACACGCTTCCTAATTGGGATAACCTGTGAAAATGGATCCTTTTTGGTGTCGCGGCAGCGCAGGGTATTGGATGGCACTGTGTGCTGAGATGTAGATGTGAAGTTCTGAGTCCGACGGACGTGGTTTGAAGTCTCGATCGGAAAGATAAACGAAGTATTCGTCACGTGGATGGCATGTAGGGATGATTTAAAAGATGATTGATCATCACAGTTTCACAGATTGGTATTTTATGAACTTGCATGTATATATTGGCCCCTAGCTAAAATGTCTGCACCGTCCAGCCATTAAGCAGACCCCGAGCCAAACCGTATCTAGCACCCAACATGTCTCTTTGGAAGAGAGACCATCATAGAGCGCCTTGTTTCTCTGCCCACTCCCTCCATTCCATCCACTCCGAATAATCCACTGTTACCTTCTTCCCTTGATACCGAACCACCTTCAGATCCGCGACCTTCTTCCACTCATCCTTCCTGCCACTCCATCCAGCTTTCCGCATCAGGCTGACAAGAGTCTCCTCCTTCGTCCAACCTTGCTCAACAGGTACATCAGGGAGGTAGGTGGCACCATAGCGTTTTGAATGGTAGGTGAAAGATATCCGGAGCCCGTGCGTGCCGATATCCCAGGACATGGGGGTTGGAGCTGGCTCGAAGTCGGTGAGGAGAGTGACTCTGTGGAAGATTGTAAGGTATCGGTCAAGATGACGACCTAAATGGGGATAGTACTGACCCGCATTCCAAAGTTGGAAGCTCTCGCTTGGTGATTGGGAGAAATCTCGAGTCATCAAATGCGCTGTATTCGCATTAGACAAGAGCCATACAAAATCACCAAATGCAGAGTGTACGAGCCACTCACGAAGTCAAAGCATAATTATTCAAACCATGCTCCAACTCCTGCGCCTCAAATGTGCCAATACAACCCCTCAAGGTTTTGTTTCCGCTCTTGCTCACCGTATTCCATGTGACAAAAAGAGGCTTATCCTCATCCTGGCGAATTGGAAATCTCTGTGATTGCGGACCCGGTTGGCGACCCGCGGCGGAGAAGAAGGAATTCGAAGACGAGTTGGAGGAGGAGCCCAAGCCGGATGTCGGGGTACGTGACGAGGAAGACGTGGAGACTGACGACGGCGTGGATGAAGAGGAACCGGACGAGGAGCCTGGGACCCTGAGGGCATTATTTGATTTGATATTCTCCCGTAGGCTGCTGAGCTCCTCCTCTATCTCATCCTCGATATTTGCTGGCCCCTCCATATCCATCTCTGGAATCTCTGCTTCCTCATCGGCCACATAAGCTTGAGAAGCCTTGTACTGCTCCCACAACTCATGCACCTGCCGAAGGGGAAGCAGCTCCTTATGATCCAGACTAACCGCAAGGCTCTCGAAGCAATAAAGACAATGAGCAGGCGTCGCCATATTGTCGTCTGGATGCCTGAGGAGTTGCTGGCAGCTCTGAGTCTTCTTCTTCTCCCTGCGTCGGTAGAGGAAAGACAACAGGCGCGAAGTGAGGGACGCCGTGGTCGCTAGTTGTTATGACGCACGCAGACCATGCGAGATTCGACTGGGATATTAGATGAGAGGGAAGAGAAAAAGCCGCGTAAATGCCCTTCAGCGACCCTCGAGCGAATGAATTCCGTTTATATTTCCCGTTATCAGACCAGGGCCGACGAACGAGCGACCGACACGCTCCTTTGCGAGATGAAAACAGCCAGTCAGCAGTGCCACTCAGCCGCGTCCCTTTGCTTCAGCTCGTGTGTGACTATTCCTAAAAGCGGCCCTGCAGCTGCTTCGACCCTTCGGTCTTCGCTCCTTCCGAGTCAAAAATTGGTTCAAGAGTCAAGAAATGCCAAGGTCAGTGGTTACTCAGGCTTGTTATCGCTCGTTTGTCGTTCGTCATCTCAGACACTCATAGTGCGATGGAGCGGGGCGGGTCCAATGTCCAAAGCGGGGTGGATTCCCGTCGGCATGAACATGGCTGGTGATCGGGGATTACGGGAGCGAGAGCGAGCGGCAAAAAAAGCACAAGCAGCAAATCTCGAAGGGGCGGAAATCAAGAGGCTCCGCCTGCTTCCGGGTGAGGGAGTTATGTTCGAGAGTATGAGAAATATCCGGCGAGGGAGGCTGCATAACTAAGCGACCCAACTTCCGCTCGGCTGCTGCATAAATTCATCGCCACACCCCGAGAACGTCCAGGCAGCCTATGACCGCACTAATACGTAGTACCATCCCAAAGTAAAAGATATACACTAGATTTCCGTTCTACCTCACAAAGGAATAATCTAATCCAACCCAGCTTCATCGCCACAAGAGTACTCCGCAGAAGAATCATATCTCAAAACACGCGAGACCAAAGGAGCCGTAAAGGGAAAGTAAATGTCCCGTTGAACTGCCTCGTTCCCACTCCGTCTCTTAACGAACGAAGGGAGAGTATAGAGCTTCAAACGTCCCTCATTTCAGGGTTGGTTTAGTCTTCCCTCCAATTTCCCCTCCAAGACTGCCCCATTGTTGATATCGGGAAAAAGCCAGAGTGAATGTGAAGGGTGATTCGTATTCATGGAGAGAGAAGAGAGGCGAAGAGTGAAGTGGAAATTTCGTTTTGTCGGGTGGGTCATCATGTGACTACATCAGGTGATGAGGGTTTCTGCCCTCAGACTGCTAAGCCGAAAGAAGACTAGTATGGCGGGGTCAAGTGGCTTGTGTCCTTCCTGTTGATTTTGCCAGCGCAGTGGGTGAGGGGACGGAGGTACTTCTATAAAGGGAAGACATTTGTTGTTTACGCTTTCGCTCTTCCTCCTAGTTGTTTGTATTCGCTAACTTACTCAGCGCTTGTAAAGAGGTCGACAAGACTTGTCAACAACCACTTAACCTTCTCAACACAAGCAAGTTAAAGCACAAACGCAAAAACATGGCTCCAGGCGGACGAGGACGCGGGGGCAAATTCAGCAAGCCTGTAAGAGGAGGTGAGTTGTTTGTCGATCGAGTCACAATCATGTTGAATCGAGCCGCCTTTGTGCTAACACCCCACGACCTCCAGGCACCAGGAAATTCAGCAAGAACCTTCGTCCACTTGACGAAGAAGGAAATCCAATAGACATGTGGGGCGTGAGTTAACTCTGGACTTCATGTGTGTGTCAGCGGTAACACTAACCTCAATCTCAGGATGGACCCAAACCGCCTCCCAAGATCGCCTCGTCGTCTGAAGAGGAAGAGGAAGGAGAGTCCTCAGAAGGAGACGAGGAGGATGAGAAGCCTGAAATGACTCGCGAAGAACGTCGTGCAGCCGCAAAGGCCAAGAAGGAAGCCGCTGCTGCCCGTCGTGCTGAAGCTGCCAAAGCCGCTAAACCAGGTGACCTGCCTCCCTCGGACTCTGAGGAAGAAGATGAAGACTCCGATGCTCCCGCCCCTGCAAACCCAAACCACACCGCACGCGCACGATCTCAAGCCTCACGCGCACCCGACGACCCCAAGGCCGCCGCTACTGCCCCAGGAGCCTCATCCCCCAACAGCAAAACCCCCATATCGCAACTCTCCCGCCGTGAGCGTGAAGCTCTCCAAGCCCAGCAAGCCAAAGAGCGCTACCAGAAACTACACGCGGAGGGTAAGACTGACGAGGCAAAGGCTGATCTCGCACGATTAGCGTTGATACGGGAGAAGCGCGAAGCGGAGGCTGCGAAGAAGAAGGTGGAGAAGGAAGAGAGGGAGGAGAGAGAACGGGAAAGGAAATTGGAGTTGGATGAGAAGGAGAAGAAGAAGAGAGATGCTGCTATGGGCAGCGCGAAGAAGGGTGCGGGGAAGAAGAAGGTCTAAAGGGCTCAAACTCAACCCCGAGCGTTTGCAGAATGCCTGGGGATGGGAACGAGAAAGCACACTCTTGTTGGCGAGAGAAACCTCCACTCTCCACTCTCGTCCTTTTTCCTATTTCCAAATCGTTCAAATACATGGGCATATATAAATTGCCACTAGCACAACGAAACCAACCAGCAGTAGCTCATCTTTTTTTTTTTAGAAAAAAAAAAAAGATTGATGAAAAGGCCTCCGAAAATGGTGGTTGTTGTTGCCGTTTTTTGAGGTGTTTCCACCGTGACGTTCTGCTGCTATCCCACAACCCACCATGACATCGCTCAACACCTCGCGAGTGCAAAACCGAAGGAAGCCCGAATCAGCACCCCCCCATTCTAAATATGTATATATTCCGTCTTCCCATCCGCTATGGGTACTGTTCAGACAAAACCAAGTCTTGTACCATCTTGGCGACCACATATCCTCGTTTTAACATCACTGTCATGAAGAAAGAACGACGAATCTATCGACGCCACAAGGGCGAGAAGTCATTCTGCCGAGCACTATCTCGCCAAGATCAACGGACCACTTCCCGAGGCTAAATCTACAAGTCTCTCCCCATCCAAACAAACAAATGCAGATGTATGCTCAAGCATGGGAAAAGTGAGTGATCACTACTATCGCGATGACAGAAAAGAGTCCAGTTCTAACATTAACTATGTAGATTCTGTATTCACATCGGGAGAGATCCTTACGATGCTTTGGCGTCCTGCCAGGCTCAATTATTTCAGCAATATCTTCATTGGATATGGGATCGAGGTAGCGTTCAAAGGATGAACGGCCTTATAGCGAATTGGAATTACATTGGGATGCTGTATCGAGATAAGAATGGCCAACGAGATATTGATCCGATTGTGGGTAAGCATATCACAAATGTACTCTTTCTCTCCCCCTTCAGGACATGATTTCTAGTGCTAAAGGATGATAGTATATCAAGAGTTCATTAGTATCCTCGCAGGTAGTACTAATGACAGAATGCCTCAACCTTTTGGGAATCACCCTTGAGACGACTCGGCATTTGAAATGTTCAACTTTGATCATATGTGCCTACCTGCAACAACGATTTCCTTTGAATAACATTCGGAAATATTGTTTTTTTTGAGTAAAATGAACTTATCTGATCTCATTGATTCGCTTTTACGTCGATCGTTGAGGAGTCTTGGATCCCCGTGCCTAGTTTATCCGACCAATAAGAAATTTAGTGATTGACAAACTTTGTTCCACTCAAGGCCTATAGAAATTGGATTCACTAGGAAATGGAGAGGGCTGTAGAGGTGAGCATGGGTGAGCACCGCTCACTCGTGGTTTGGCTCGAGTCACACTTCATTGAGCCACAATTTCCGTCTACTTTCCAACTCCTTTTCTTGAACTAGTACAGAGGACTACTACAAAAGTTATGGTCTTGAGTGGAACTCAAGGCCTATAGAAATTGGATTCACTAGGAAATGGAGAGGGCTGTAGAGGTGAGCATGGGTGAGCACCGCTCACTCGTGGTTTGGCTCGAGTCACACTTCATTGAGCCACAATTTCCGTCTACTTTCCAACTCCTTTTCTTGAACTAGTACAGAGGACTACTGCAAAAGTTATGGTGGTCGCTTAGGCTTTAAGTACCTAGACCTAGTTAAAAGACCCAGCTAACTATTTTCCAAAACTCTTCAACTTCTTATCATTGCCTTCTTTTTCGACCACCATAACTTTTGCAGTAGTCCTCAACGAATGATTCAGGAAATAAGGTGCTAAGTTTTGTCCAGTTCCTAAAACCCCCCCATGTGTGCTGCAGGTTAAACATAAAGTTCCTGATGACTGTCTGTTACGAGTGACTGCTTGCAGTCCTAGCAGCCTCCAGTGCAGCGGTTGCACACGCAAAAACAAGTACAAATACACAGCAAAGGGCACCTTCAAGCTCCATTCTGGCCTACCAGATATAAGTCCTTCCGACTCTATCATCAGTTACCCATCCGCCGCAACCCAAAATAAGAACCCCCTCTCTTGCGTCGGCATGTAAGCCGACACGTCTTCTGAGTCAAATTAAACTCGCTATTCGGTGTCTCTTGTAGTGTCTGAACATTGTGAGGCAGGAAGCGGCAATGTAGAGTTGGAGTCGCTGTCCTAACCTAAAACTAGTTTCGGACTTCCTACAGAAATCCCACCGTGCATATCGATGTTATCGATCAAGGGTTGTAGCAGCATCACTTACCCGCTGGATCAGGGTGAGGTCGAGGCAGGTGTTATAACCTTTGAGACAGAAAAATATCATTTGAAAATGCTTGCTTTTAAGTCCGTCAAGCTTTCCTGCTTCTATATTCATCAACTAGTGTTCAAAGAGCTTGCCTGCTTCCAAGTTGACCCCCTCCCATCCCCCGTCCCAAGTTTAGCCAATCGGGCACTCCTTCTTCCTAGTCACATCTCGAGCCAGTAGAGTTAGTAGACGAGTTAGTAGACGAGGTACAAGCAGTTGACACAAGGGGTTTATTGTTGAGGGGGGTCACTCAATGTTCTCTCCGGAAAAGCCGAAGCTACTGAATAGTCGCAAGCCAATCGGCGGGCCAGTCTCGTTGCTGGCACGATCATACATCTCTCCCAACGCAGTGGCTTCCTACCTCTGACTGAGCTCGATCCTTGTTGGTGTCAGAGAAAGAGCCCATCCCATACATCTGCCTTGCATCCTTCGGCTCAGCCTGTGCTCAGCCTGCTCGCCCGCCAAAGGGGGGCGGGAGTTGGGGTGAGCTGCCTGTAGTATACTGTTATCTTGGTGACCCCGCTGGTGGAAGAAGCTCATACTGAGCCAGACTCTTGAGGAGTCGAATTCAGGGGAGCCAAGTCACTAGGAGAGCAGGAGCCATACAACGCAGACAGGTTATGCAAGATCTTGCCCCCTCCAAGGTCTAGGGTCTTTCATAGTGAGCCAATCAAACATCCTACGATGAATATTCCTACGATGGTCTTTTCCCAGCAGCCCAACAGGAGGCATTCTCCGACAGCCTTCGGCTGGGGGTGCGCAAAGAGAGATTCACAGGGTCGGTGATGCTGGGAAGCTGTTTGGATCGAGCGATGCTGAACTATGTAAGGATGCTCACATCGAAAATTTGTCACGAGTCCTTCAATTACCTTGGTGTAAGGTTACACCGCATATCCAGACATGCAGTAACTGAGCAAACCGCGCTTCGGAGTAGTGGTCAAAGATCACACCCCCACTGGCGAAACTCTTATTTTATACGCCAAGCGCTGGTTTAACCCGGACCTGAAGAAACAACAAAATGAATACAACAAATCCCGCGCCGGCGATGGCAATCAAGCTGCGCTACAAAGGGAATGGACGATCCTGTCCTGAGAAGGAATGGACCAGAAGCATTGAAAAAGCAAACGCGAAATTCTGGAGAAGAATTCCTAGATCAAGCAAGCTCTGGCAACATCCCTTTGGAAAGCAGCAAAATATGCAGAGCCACTGGACTTAGTCTGCCGGTCGGAGAACTAATGTATACTGCGTATATATATATATATATATATATATATATATATATATTACCAATCTATAAACGTTTCTGGTGTTGCTGTTGCAGAGTTGTTTCATTCCTTTTTACTTTTTATTTTTTTCAATTGATTAATTTAATCTAGCAGTACCTATATTCATCTTCAGCGTAAACGGTGATGCATGCGGCGGAAGTAATGTAATGTACAGTACACGTGCAAGGGGTTGTTAATTGTTGTATGACGGACCCGGTGCTCCGAGATTTGCGTTGGAATTCTGTGGGTTTTTTGAGGATGGGCGTAGAGCGGTGAGTTTGACCGTATCGTATCTGTATCGTATAGGAGTAGGTAGAGGCCCTTTACAGCATATTCTCCCCTTCCATCCATCCTACTTTGTATAAGTAAGATACGATAATAAGCTTACTGCGAAGTCCAGGAGGCCCAAGGAGAAAAGAGGTAACAAAAGAAAAGAAAAAAACTGCCTCCACGCTTCTCGCCTGTCTTCCGCATCGCTTGGACCTGTGTTAGTCGGGAAGAATATCTCCTTTGACGACCCAACACGAAGGATCAGGGGTTTTCCCTACCATCAATCCACGGGTTGGTTGTTGGTTGATCGTTCCTTGGTTGGTTGCGTTTCGTGTGTGGTATGGGTATGGGTAGGTGCAGGTTACCCAGGCTGAAACAGTGAGGAAATAATGCGTTTTAAATATTTTTGGGATGGATGGGTTTCTGGTTCGTTAGGAGGAAGAGGTGAGATGCGTTGGCGAAGGCAGACCGTTGGGTGGTGGCCGCTTGGGTGCATTGCAGACTCCGAGGGAGCTGGGATATGGATATTTTTTTGGGGATGTTCTGTTGAAGTTTTAATTTCTCGGTAGATAACTATTTTATTTTACAATTTTATTGTTGTGGATTTGTGGATCTTATTAGTGGGTTGTTTGATGGATGGAAGATGGAGAAGAAGAAAAGCGTGAAGGGGGAAAGCTGAATCGAGCTGAAGCTGGAGCACCAGAGTAGTTCCAGAAGAGTTCGAGGGTGGCGATCCAATGATCGTCGGTCAGTTGGTGGTGGCTTGTTTCCTCCTATCAATTTCGTACGCGGATCTACACCTCTGTTTGGACAGGCTGATATCCAGATGCTCCTTTTCGAAGGTAATCTGGTTGGTACTCCGTGGTTAGTTGGATATAACGGAAGCGGGGGTTGTGATTGATGCTGGCACCCAGCAACAGCTTCTTCCTGGTCGGAAACTACATGATGCTAAGGTAAACTCGTATATCCTACATACAGAAGTGAGAAACAAACTTCCGTGCTCCATTACCCCCTGAGCTTGGGATCTTTACCCTATTCGTATCCTAAATTTCCGTGCAGAACACGGCAATTCCGAGACGAAGCCTTCGACTTTATCGCCGACATGGCGGTTTGAATGTGTACGTGAGACAGAAGTGAGTGAGAACAGAGAAGTGAAGGAGATCGAGAGAGGGCATGCTTGCTTGGTGTGAGCACGGTTGGCATCGAAGCGAGAACCACTTGTGGTGTCGGATTTCACCAACCATAACACGCACCTCATTTCCTTGCGATTGTGAGCTTTCCACAACCACCACTTGGTGGTCTGGGACTGAGCCGGGCTCAGGTTCTTAACCTCAGATCTCAGCTTTCCTGGAACTTGGACGATCAATTCATTGGAAGTCAGCCATTGCGTAACGTCCGCGACTGGGCGCTATAATCCCGTTCCGTCAAACCCGGTTCCATCCAACCAGAGTGTTGCTTCAATGGAGTCCTACGAGAACATGCCGAATTCCTCTGCGAAGCGCGCGCCGCCCAAATCCCTGAACCTCCAATCTTCAACAACCAGGAGAACAACGGACCGTGACGGCTCACCACCTCGGACACCGGTCAGAAAGTCTCCTCGAACCGCCAAGGGCAATGGCGACGCACCCCAGGCGCTTAGACTGGGCTCGCCGTCTCCTCCCCGCGGCACCTTCCTTGATGATATCACGCCCGTCGATAATATTAGAAACGGGCACCAGCGTGCAGAAACCGAGGGCGCCGGCGGAAGAAGGGACTCCCATGATCTCTCAATGTCTCCCAAGGATGATATCAGAGAGTCGCTTGTGGATAACATGCTTCTGTCGTTTGACCAATTGTCCGCCTTCGTACCTGGATCCTCATCGACCGATGAGGAGTGCCTCTACTCTGCATATGACGATGACCGCCCGTCACCTAGGTCTCCTCTGCGATCTACTTTCACCAAGCAGGAACACCAAAGAGGCTTCACTTACTCCAGTTCATATTCATCCGACATAGACCACGCAGACGACTCTTCCAGTCGCTATTCTAGACGCCAGGGAAACAGCCGCCGTAGCAACAACAGCTCGATTAATAATAACCAGGGGAACATTGAGCGGATAGAGACCCTCCGGCAAGAGGCTGAGCGAGGCCAGTTCTTCGAAGCCCAACGCACAAGTCCTGCTTCGAGTCGAGGTCACAACGGGCACTCGAGGGGGACACAAGGCAGCAAAAGCAGCAACAACATTGGGAGCACAGATTTAGGATACGGCCAGGCCACTGGGGGAAATCGTTGGATGAATGATATAGATTCGTCGGGTTATGATAACAGTTACGACGAACAGATGGTTCACAGTTTGCACTCAAACATGGCATCAAACAACAACTTCGACGGTGAAGATGGACATCAACAGGTCAATTATGACGCCTATGACGCTGCGCCGACACCAACGGTACCTGTTGGACCCCGAAGGCTACCCCCGCCACTGTCCCCACCGCTACAAGGCGCGTATCCTCCACTGCCGTCACATCCTCCTCCACAGACACCCAAACTAGAGCGGAAGAAAAGTAGCAAATCGCCTAGGAGTCTGTTAAATAGATCTGGGAGATCGAATACACTTGGTGGTTCTAGCACCAGAACCCATACGGACAGTTTTGGAAATGTGTGCGATCCGAGAGAGCTTCCTCCTCTACCAGCTTTCGTGAATCCACCAGCGCCAAGTCCTTCAGTGCCTTTCGAGAAGCCTGTCTTGCCCTCGCCGCAAGGCCCAACGAAGGAGCGCCAAGGTTTCTTCAGGCGCGTGTTTGGATCAAAGAGTACGACGCTGCTGAATCAAGCCCCGCAACCGTCGCCGTTAGGGCACCCAGACCACTCGCCATCATATCAGCATATTGTAGAGCAGATGATACGCCCTTGGTCGCCCAAGCTTCAGTTAGATGTTTCTCGGCAGCAACCCACGACACCGACTGAGAGTACGCCGCCTCCACCGGCGCCACCGCAATTAAATAAGAAACACTCGTTCTTCCGTCGGAGGAAGAAGTCGATCTCAGATCACAACCAAGTCCCCGTCATGCCATTGCAGATCCAACAGATACAATCTGTTCAATATACTAATTTGGACTCATCGGGACCCAGTCCTGTCAGCAGCCTACGACAGGTGATGAACCCTTACCTAAGAAGCCCTGGAGGCCAGTTGGAAGAGTATCAGCCGTATTGGAGAGACCATCAGTATGTTGTGGACAGTGATGATAATCACAGCAGCGACACGGCTGGGCCTCCATCGTGTCATTTTCTGGGTAATAACCAAACAATAAGGGCAGTCCCTCGATCTCGGGAAGGTACGGATTTTGTATCATCTCAGGTTGGTGTTCAGGGAAATATCGCTTCGGCCGGCCAGGGCTCTGCATATCCCAACCCTCATGCAAGGGTCCAAGCGGGGAATGCCAGCAGCCATGCAAGGGAGGGTGGGGAGAATTCTTTTCTCCAAGACAGCAGCGGGAATGAAGATAGAGGTGTTAAAGTCCCCGGCGTTCAACGGAGACCGTCTAAACTAGGTTATCAAGGCGAAGGACGACGACCCAAAACAAGTCCGACGAGTCCGACATATCAGGACATGGCGGTGCAATCGGAGAAAGAGAGAGAGATGAGGCGACTGCCTGTTGTCAAGAGCATAGTGACGACGATTCCTGTACCGGCGGCGCCAGAAACCCCTCATATTTCTCCCAGAGATGCTAGCACTGTTGAGGGGGAAAACACCATAGCGGCGACTCCTACAACTGAAACTCCGATTGGAGGGTCAGCGGATGATAAGAAACTGGCTGCAAAGGACGAGAAGATAACGTCCGCAGATTCAAGTGACAGACCATGGCTTGATTCTGCTTCCCCAGAAGAAGAATTGCAGACTTCACCACTATCGCTACCATTGGAAGGCCCTAAAGCTTCACTACGAATTTCAGGCTCGACAAATAACAGTGACTACAGGTCCGCTTCTAATGTTCCAATTGTTCAGATTGATGATCAGCACACTGCAGCCGACGCTGTCATCCCTTCTGTGATCACAGAGATAATCGATGAGGATGAGAGCGAACCGACGGTCGAAGACCGTACCCTGGCGAAGAAGGTCTTCGATGGCGATGAGGAAATCATCAGTAAGGCTAGGGCAGCTATATGGCTAGGTGATTCCGGACCAGCAGGTCTGAGGGCAAGGAGGGCTTACATGGAACTATATGACATGACTAACATGAATATACTCGCTGCGATGAGGGTTCTTTGCGGAAGACTCGTGTTGAGAGGAGAGACTCAACAAGTTGATCGGATCTTAGTTGCTTTCTCGCGCAGATGGTGTGAATGCAATCCTAACCACGGATTTAAACACACGGGTAAGTTTAAAACACTCTGAGACTTGTGGTGGGCTTGAGCTCTGATGCCTGACCAAATCTCTACTTAGATGTGGTCCACACTATCTGCTACTCACTGCTTCTGCTTAATACCGATCTCCACCTTGCCAACATCGAGCAGAAGATGACGCGGAATCAGTTCATCAAGAACACCATACCGACCATTCTCCGTTTTGCTACTGAACATGCTCCGGAGGCATTCATCCAGAAGCGTTCTTCATATCTGCCTTCGAGATTCCAGGTGAGCCATTCTGAAGTAGGCTCTAGCGAACTCCGATCGCCACCAAGTGCAACGTTTCCCCGGGGTGCTACGGAGACAAAGGAGAAATTATCACTTGATATTGACCCGGGGTCTCGGACGTACACTGAGCGAACTGCTGCTTTGGCACAGCTATCCACGCAAGATGATGAGCCTCCCCCGACCCCTCAGCATTTTGACACCAACGATTGCGGTCTGTTGGTGAAAGAACCGTATAACGGCACAGGCAGACAATGGGAGGCTCAGGTTGAGAATATCCTAAAGGAGTTTTTCAATTCCATCCGACATCAAAGATTGCCTCTTCATGGCTCATTGCCAGAGCCTGTTCAGGACCAGCATAGCAGCTCCAATAACCTGTCAGTGTTTGCTCAAGGTCAGGCTTTGCTGAGGCGTTCTCCAAGTGTGCTTAGCAAAGCACCCTCGGAGAGTCTCACTCAGAGCTCAAGAGGGAGGCAAGAGAGTTACCGGCCTGGTACGGGAAGATGGAGCACCAAGAATCGGTCTCGACCGAGGCTGTACCCCAACTCTACCGTTGGTTCCAGTCGCACTAGCTTAGATGATCAGTCCATATGGAGTCCGTCTGTCTCCAGCACCTGGAGTAAATATTCTCTCAATAAGACCCAGACTTCAATGTCTGTTGATTCACTCTCGTCGAACTTCCCACAAGGCGATTATCAACAGTCTATTGGCTTTGCCAATGCCCTGAGCCAGGCCATCATCCGCGAGGAAACTCCTGGCGGTGTTGCTGCTGCCGCTTCTGGTACGGCTGATGAAGGTGTTGCCCTTCTCGACGATAGCGAATCTCTGGAACTCGCAGGAGCACCGTGGGCCAAGGAGGGTATATTGAAGCATAAGCACCATCTTGAATCGGTCGATAAGAAGGCTAAGAATAGGAATTGGACGGAGAGTTTTGCTGTCATTGAACGAGGAATGATGCGTCTGTTCTCCTTCCCGATGAAATCATCCACGAAGCACCGACAACCTAACACAGGTGTGGTGGGAGGAGGCAACTGGAGTGAGAATGCGGAGGCACTTGGTTCTTTCCTTCTGCGGCAGACAATAGCGTCAGCTCTACCTCCCCCTGGATATTCCAAGGCCAGACCGCATGTCTGGGCGCTGTCTCTACCCACAGGGGCCGTTCATCTATTCCAAGTCGGGACCCCAGAGATCGTGAAGGAGTTTGTCTCGACAGCCAACTACTGGAGCGCCAGACTCTCCAAGGAGCCATTGGTTGGAGGCATCAGCAATGTCGAATATGGATGGAGTGATATGGTTGTGAATATCGCCCCCACACAAAGCGAGGCTAGTACGCCGACAAAAAATCATCACTCGCGGACAAGGTCGACGTCAGGACCGCACTCGAGACCGAGTCTGCAGAGTTCGATCCGGTCGTCCATGGAACAGGGATCATACAAACCGAGACTTCCTGGTGATAAGGCCATCATATCGGACTGGTCACCGCCGCAGCAGAGCATGTTGGCTAGCCAATTGCACGAGAAAGACCAATTACAGGTATGCATTATACATCCGCCAACACAGCATTTTAACAACTAACCCCCCCTTCCTCCCAGGCCCTCCTCACCTACGTCAAAAACATCGAAGAAGAACTCCAGAAACACAACGAGCTCCGCGGCGCCATGCTCCTCGCCTTCTCCCCGCGGCACCCCAACTCCGCAAAAGCAATGTCAAACTGGGAACGCAAATCTTCGTATCTGCTGAGGGAGATTGTGAAGTTTGGTACGTATATTGATTGTTTGACGGCGGCGCAGAAGGAGAAAGAGAGGGTGCTTAGGGAGAGAGGGGAGAGTGGTCCCGCGGTTTCGAAGGTGGATGGGGAGGTGGTTGGTGGTGGTGATGGTGAGGAGAAAGCTGAGGAAGAGAAGTAATACATAGTCTCTACTATCTTGTCAAAAAAAGAAAAACAAAAAGGACACGACGCAACCTCCACTTTTTACATTTCCCTTTCATCTCCTCCCCTTCCATTCCATTTCTTTTTCTCACACATTTTTCAGTGCATCGCATGCCATACATACATACATATATACTCAAACTTTTTCTAATTAATACACACCTTTCTTTCTTTCTACTTCCCCTCCACCCAATCTCCTCTCGCCGAGGGGTTATCACATATATATATATATATGAGACTAAGGACCCCATCCAATGACCCCTCCCATGAACAAATCCATGTAAATGGGATTAACGTTTCATTTTTTTTTTCCCCTCTTCCCTTTGGGTCTCGGATTTTTCATGGGGGATCTTCTCTTGCTTTGGGTCTGGTCTTTAGCGATTTTCTTTCTTTTCTTTCTTTTCTTTCCCCCCCCCCCCCGTACTTCTTCTTCCCCTCTCTTTCTTGTTTTGAGAAGATAGAGAGGTGGGTGGGAGAGAAAAGACAGGGATTGGTTGTTTATTGCTGCTACTTATACCCGCGCGCTGTTTTTTTTTTTTTTTTTTTTTTTGGTTTTGCCCTGGTCCTTAGCCCTAAGATTGAGGGATGTAGGGGGGCTGAGATGCATTGTAAAAGGGGGGAGGGGGGACGTTTGTATGTATTGTTCTCCTTGAAGATAGGTGAGATGAGAAATGTGGAGATTTTATTGATCTGTCGACTAATTCCCTTTCCGCGGAATTGTTGAATGTCGACGTAATTTACTAGTAGACATGACGCCCCCCCCTTTGCACATTTGTTCAACTTTCTCAGAGATGAAAATCCGTTGTAATTGTTTTCTCATTAAGTACATAAATATAAGTACACCCAATCCATCCCAACCCAAACACACAAGGAAAAGAAAGAAGAAAAATCCAACTGCTCGCTCAGCTGAACGACGCCATCCCCTAATCTCCTGCAATCAGGGCGCGAGCGACGTGTTTAGGGAGGTTATACCCGAAGAGAGATATAGCCCATAAGATGACTAGGACGGCAATGGGGGAGAGGAGGAGCTCTGTATGGTGGAGGAAGGGGAGGGCTGTGTTGTGGTATTAGTAATATTTTAGGTGGGGGTTTTTTTTGGAGGGGATGTATTGGGTTTGGACTTACCGTTGTAGCCGAGGAAAGTTATGACGAAGTAGTATGTGAAAGCTATGAGGTAGAGGGAATTTCCGAGGAAGAGGGAGATCCTGTCGTTTGTTATGATGGGGATTTAGAGGGGTATTTTCGGGGGAGGGGAAAGTACCACATATCCCCACTAACAACGGGCATCAAAAAAAACTGCACCGCATACAACCACACCCACACTGGAAAGAAACTCCGACTTGCCACATCAAAGCAATATCCAAACTCTACTTCCTCTTCCCCTCCCCCCATCCCCAACCCTCTATTCCCCGCTCCCCCCAACCCCCCACCACCACCCTTCTTCTTCAACCTCCCCACGACCACCCAGTAGAAGAGAGTGCTGATGGCCAGCGAGAGGAGGAGATAGTGGATGAAGATGAACTGGAAGGAGAGCTTGATGAGGAGAGCGGGGGTGCGGACGTAGGCGAGACCCCAGGCGAGGGAGGTGAGGAGGAGGAAGAATGTTAGGAGGTAGGTGAAAGAGGGGTCGGGACGGTGGTAGGTGTTTTTAGTTTCTGTAGAGCGGGTTAGTTGGGTAAAGAGGAGTGTTGAGGAGGGAGTACGTTTCTATTCTCATCAATCATCAATCAGTCAATCAGTCAACCAACAAATCCCAACCCATTCCATTCCATTCCATTCCATCCTCCAAAAATAATTTTAAAAAATAAGATAAAAAACCAGCCTTCCCCCTCAGAGAGAGAGAGAGAGACTGATCCCCAAACTCACATGATAATAAACACTCCTAAACACCTTCTTCGGCGCCACCATCAAACTCGTCATCTCCCAAACCGCCATCTCGAAATCCATCTGCGGGAACTTGAACAACCTATCTCCCCCAATGAATCCCTCCATCAGCCAACATTCAATTCACCAAAATCTCTATCTCTCTCTCTCTCTCTCTCTCTCCCCTTCAGAAATAAATTATCGCACCCTTTTCCAGGAGCTATCCATACCGTTTGAAAAATCGAGGCATCCTCAATGTGGAGTTCATCCCAGACGGGTTTGCGCCGCTGGCAGAAGAGGAGTCGAGGTGGTGGAATCGGCCTCCTCGGGAGGGTGGGGGCGTTGAGGTGTTCATGGCTATCTCATCCGTGGAAGTTGGATCTCTGGAGGGATGTGTTGTTTTGCGTGAAAGGCCCGTGTGGGGTTGGAATAACGGGATGATGGTGTTCGTTGCTGGCATGTATCGTGTACTGGTGAATTACATAAGCGAGAAAATTTGGGGTTAGACTATGAAGCGACCTCACCGAATGTGTATTGCGGAGTAGATGGTTCAAGAACTGTTTTTGACAAGCCAGCTAGGATAATTGAAACGGTAGGTGCAGATCCGTTACGCTTCTTCTATAGATTAAAATACAACATTAAAAAATACAGCCCTGCTCATTTTTGTTTTTCTCGCCTGAACGTCCCAAACGCCGATTCTATTCCCCTTTTAGGTGCAATACAAAGTCAAAGAGAAGGGGGTTTTGGGAAGGAGGATTTCAAATCTACAAACAACAGAAGCTACAAGTATCTCTTCTCGATCTTCTCCTCGTAGCTTTGGATCTGATCTCCAACCTTGAAATCATGCCAGCCCTCAAAGTCCATCCCGCATTCGCCGCCCTTGCGCATCTCGGTGACGTCTTTCTTGACGTTTTTCAAGGAGGAGAGGGTGCCTGTGTATTTAGGTGTTAGCTAGGTAGGCGACTAAGCAGCATGTTTAAGGGGTTGTCGTCATCGAGATGTAATAATATGTTCCAAAAGGAGACGAGAAAACACATACCATCATAGATGATTTCTTTGTACCTGAGTACTCGGACCTTAGTGTTACGACTGATGAGGCCGTTTCGGACTTTACAGCCGGCAACGGGCTTGCTCAGACGGCCCTTGATGTTGATGTCAAAGACCTGCGCGACTTCAGCTTCGCCGACGACGCGTTGTGTGATGCTTGGGGCGAGCTGTTCGGAGAGTTTCGCTTTCACGTCGTCGACAAGTCGGTAGATTATTTGATGGTCCATGATTGAGACGCCTAGTGACTCTGCTAGCTTGGATATGTGTGGGTCTACGGTGGTGTTGAAGGATATGATGTGTCCTATTTTATGGGCGTTAGTCCAGCTCGTGGCTGTGCGGGAGTTCTCCCTGCATTTTGTGGTGAAAAGAGAAGGGATGTTTCTCACCTTTGGCTGTAGCTGCATGCTCCACGTCAAATTCTCCAACAGGTCCAACTCCGGACCTTAAAATGTGAGGTCTGATTTCATCGTTGCCGAGTGCATGGACACTATTCATTACCGCTTCAACAGACCCGCTCACATCCCCCTTGATGATAAAGAACACCTCCTTAAATTTGCTTTCACTCTCTCGTTGCTCACGTCCTACTTCGTTCTCATCGGTTTGGTTGGCTGAATCGGCTCGCCTCTCCTGTTCAGCTCTCCTTGATTCATTGATCGCTTCCATATCCTCTGCAAGCTTGAATCGCTCCGCCTGCTCTAGACGGAACTCGACAACACTCTTTGCCTTGCCCTCATCTGGCGCTTGGAGGACTTCATCACCAGCTCTAGGCTGCTCCTTCCAACCATCAATCTCAACTGGGGTGCCAGGACCAGCTTCTGCCACCTCCACACCAGCTTCGTTCCTGAGTCTCCGGACACGGGCCCATGTTGGGCCCGCTACAATCACATCACCTACACGCAGGGTACCACGGCGAACTAGGACCGTCGCAACACGTCCTTCCTTTTTGGTAGAAGCCTCTATAACCCACCCCTCAGCTGAACCAGTAGTCTGAGCCTGGATATCCAGAATCTCAGAAAGAGTGATAATGGCTTCCTCTAAGCCTTCCATTCCCTGCCCTGTCTTTCCACTCACACACACAACTTGTGTATCACCTCCAATATCCTCGACTTCGACGCCGTGTCTGGCTAGATCGAGTTTGACTCTTTGCACATTGGCCTCTTCTTTGTCAATTTTGTTGATGGCGACGATCATCGGAACTTTCGCAGTCTTAGCGTGTTTGATGGCTTCTATAGTCTGAGGTTTAACGCTATCATCTGCAGCGACAACTAGGATGACAATATCTGTGACATTTGCGCCTCGTTGTCGCATACTTAGGAAAGCAGCATGACCAGGAGTGTCGAGGAACGTAATGAGCTCGCCAGAGGGCATAGAGACGGAGAAAGCACCGATATGTTGTGTGATTCCGCCATGCTCTGAAGCTGCAACCGAGGACTTCCGAAGCCAGTCCAAAACTGTTGTTTTCCCGTGGTCCACATGACCCATAATTGTTACTACAGGTGGTCTAGGAATTAAAAGCGACCTATCTTCTGCTGGCGGTCGGGCATGAAGGTCTTCAGTCTGGCCGTGGCCAACAATAGGCTCATAGTTGTATTCCATAGCGATCAGTCCAGCTGTCTCGGAGTTGAGGATATGGTCGTAACTCGTCTCCTCGAATCCTAGCTCCTCCATCTTTTGAATAAAGTCTTCTGTTCTAACCCTCAATGCCCGAGCAAGGTTCACGACACTTATGAATTCTGGAAGCAGAATGGGTATTGCAGGAGTTTGGACTGTCTTCGAGACCTTCTTTTTTAGTTTATCTCTCTTTCGCTCTCGCCTTTTTGCTGCTCTCAGATCTTCCTCGTTAGCCTCGTTGTCGTAATCAGAAAAGACCTCAACACGTCTGCGGCCTCGCGCTCGTTCCCGACCTTTAGAAGTCCCTTGGATACTCGCTGACACTGAGCCTTCTTCCAAGGCAAATTTTTGCTTTCTTCGCCGCGCTCTCTCCAGACTTGCGTCATCAATTCCGACGTTGTCACTATTCATACTTGAGGCTTTTGCTATGCTCCACACAGTAGTAGGGGGCACCCAAACGGTCTGATCCCCACCGCCTTCTTGTTTTGCTGGCTTTATGCGGATAAAGCCCGTAATCTGTGGATCAGCACCGCTATCTCCTTCCGGACCAAGGCCTCTGACACCTTGTAAGCTAAGACCTCTACGTCTCTGTGGATCAATACTTTTGCCCTCTTGTAGACCGAGCCCTTCTTGTAGATCAAGACTTCTGCCACCTTGTAAGCCAAGACCTCTATCTCTTTGTGAATCAAGACTTCTGCTTTCTTGCAGACTTAGGCCTCTACCTTCTTGAAGATCAAGACCTCTACCTCTTTGTGGGTCAAGAGCTCTGCCTTTTTGTAAATCTAGGCTTCTACCTTCTTGTAGATCAAGACCTCTGGCACCTTGTAAGCCAAGACCTCTACCTCTTTGTGGGTCAAGAGCTCTGCCTTTTTGAAAACCGAGGCTTCTACCTTCTTGTAGACCAAGACCTCTGGCACCTTGTAAGCCAAGACCTCTACCTCTTTGTGAACCAAGGCCTCTGCCTCCTTGTAGACCGAGGCCTCTACTTTCGTGTAGATCAAGACCTCTGCCACCTTGTAGGCCAAGACCTCTACCTCCTTCACGTTGACCATTACTCGGTTGCAGAACGGGCCTTTCAATTGGCGTAGCAGCAGTCATTCTCTCTCTCAGCGCATGTCTCTGTCGTGCTTCTTCAGATGTCAGGCCAACAGGCGCAGACTGACGGGTCCATCCACCCCATCCCAGGCTGTTCGCCTCTTCCCGCAGGTTTCTCAATTGGGTTTGCCCATGATATTGATAATCTTGTTCGTCCTCTCCTTGAACTGCTTCAGCGGCACTTGGAGGTTTAGAAGTTGGGCGTGAGGATTGAAGATATCTTTGTTGAGCCTGCAGTCGGAGTGGAAAAGACGATTCTGCAGTGAACCGACTCGAGCAGAAAAAACACAGGTGGGGTTTCGAGGAATTCTATTTCCCGTTAGCAGAAATCTCTTAGCAAGATATATGCGCAAGAGAGTACCTCCAAAAACCGTCGAGCTCTCATTGTGATGGTTTGGTAAATTCACCATCATTTCATTGGGAAAATCGGGGGTGAATAAGAACGATGGGAAAATTTCCGATTTGGACATCGGATTATCACGTGACTAACCCTATCCGGGATTTCTTCACGATGCTACGGAAAATTTCTTACAAAACTACGAGGGGTCTCACAAAGTTGAAAAATAGAGCAACTTGCATGTTCTGTTTTCTCTCAAAGGTTTTCATCGAGCTGGTCTGGTGAACTAAGGACTACAACTTATTCTTGGAACTGAGAATTTCTGTCAGCCTCGATCATCCTAAAGCGCTTTAGATAAATGTTGCGAATGCTACCATTTCTTGGGTGCATTCACCACTGTTCTGGAGAAGACAGCACTCGGGTTTTCTTTGCCTTTGAGTCTTTCTTTCGCCCGTATCCCAGAGCGGTCCGTCAACGGTGTTGCGTTGATGATATTATCAAATTCGTCGTCCTCGCCATTGTCGGAGTCAGATTCTCCATCTGACTCGACAGGTTGAGGAATAGGTCGCGCTATCTTCTCTAGGACAGATTTTTGGCCCGTGTCCGAGGGGTTGGCGAAAGGTTTAGATTTTAAAATTCGCCGGCGGAGATCTGCTATTTCTTCTTCATCCTCAGTGTCGTCTGAGATTTCGAAAGGGTCCTTTTCTTCTTCTTCATCGCCATCGTCTTCTGTCCGGTCATTACTCCCCCCACCTTCCACCTCAATGGCCTTCTCGGCGCTTCCATCGTCCCCTTCTTCATCCGAATCCATAACCGGTTGTCGATTCATATTCCCCCCTTTCCACGCATCTCCACCAACGGCGACTCCTGTGCCAGTTCTGCTTTCAGCATATTCTCGCTCCAACTGCTCTAACCATACTTCTTCGACCTTTTTAATATCTCCCTCGTTTTCACACGCCGCGTATCTTCTCAAAAGGCTGGAATTGATCTCGAGAAATGCTTGGCCGTACGAAAAATGTGAGATAACTTCCTCGGCCCATTCTGGATGACCACAAATGTAGAAGCAAGCAGCGAGTGCCTCAACACAGTTCAGTCTCCACGGTCTCCCATAATTGACTGTGTTCGCTGCCACAAGATACGGTACTACCTCTTTATCAGTATTTCCAATTCAAGGCTGGAGGGCTCTCTGTCACCTACATAGCCTCTCACATCTTCCTCCAATCCTCGCAAAAGGCACCTCCTTGACCTTTGCCCATGAACACTCTACAACCGCAACGCCAAACTGTTCAGCTAGATCTCGATCCGCAGGAGATAACGTTTGTTTCGCGTTTGGTCTAAACAACCTTGCCATTAGACCATGAACTCCCTATGCTATAGCGGTTGGTGACATACGATACAACCACGCCAGCGAATTTTTGTCCGATGTTCAGTTCTCGCATCAGACCTATCTTCATGAGTTTCTTGCCAGAGCAGCGTTTAGGGTCGCAATGGCCCAAGTCCCAACATGCAGCTTTGAAAGATGGTCGAGAGCTTGTCTCCCCATCACGCAACGGTCTGGATCGATGACCGTCAAAGTGTTTCTTGCCCCGGGAGAATCCGTCTTTCTTATGTCGAACCATGATGAGTTCACTCTTCCGGCGTGTAAACAGTGGTGTCTTATAAGCGCCAAGCAAATGTCATAGCCCCACCATATAAACATGTATTCACTTGAGCGGCGGGTACCTAGGCACCCAGGACTCGCTACCGTCCCATAAATATCACCTCTGCATCCCAGAACCACAATATACCTGTCCCTTCTCTGTTAAGGCGTCTGGGCTCTACGCAGTCGGTTTACCTTCCGTCACACTGGAGGCAACGTCGGCACGAATGGCCGCCCGGGACCGCTTCGGTGCCCTTGGTGAGCCAGGACCATCACAATTACAACGCTACATCCGTACGTCTCACTCTTTGTCGGAAAGAACTAGGAAATAGCTTTGTCGCTTCTTCATTCTAGAGTGCTGATGCATCTGTTCAGAAAGTGCTTGCGATCCTGCAAATTTTGAGCCGAATCTTGCTCTAGATCTGGAGATCGCGGATCTGGTCAACTCAAAGAAGGGCAATGCGTAAGCGCATCATGTCCGACGTTAATCTGTGGATGGCAAGCTTAGATTTTCCACAGGCCTCGAGAAGCAGCAGTTGCGATCGTCAATTACATCAATCACCGTAATCCAAATGTTTCCCTACTTGCCTTAGCAGTAAGCGGTCTAGACTTCCTCTAACATTCCTAGGAGATCCGTGCTGACAGTTGAGTAGCTTCTAGATATCTGTGTCAAGAACTGTGGTTACCCTTTCCACCTACAAATTAGCACCAAGGAATTTTTGAACGAGCTCGTTCGACGCTTCCCGGAGCGTCCCCCATCGCGGCCTACAAAAGTGCAGCTCAAGATATTAGAAGCGATTGAAGAATGGCGGCAGACAATATGTCAGACTTCGAGGCACAAAGAGGATCTTGGCTTCATCAGAGATATGCATCGGCTGTTGAGCTACAAGGGGTATATGTTTCCGGAAGTCAGGAGAGAAGATGCAGCGGTTTTGAATCCAAGCGATGTCCGTTCACCCCAATGAGTAATCTTAAATTTGGATACTGACACAGAAACAGAATCTCAAGTCTGCAGAAGAGATGGAGGAAGAAGAGCGAGCAGCGCAGTCTGCGAAGTTGCAAGAGCTTATTCGACGTGGTGGACCAGAAGATTTGCAGGAAGCGAACAGGTTAATGAAGGTCATGGCAGGCTACGATACGAAGAACAAAACAGATTACCGAGCAAAGGCCGCAGAGGAAGTCGGAAAGATACAGCAGAAAGCCAGGATTCTTGAAGAAATGCTGGAGAGTTTCCAAAAGGGAGACAAAATAATTGAGGGCGACGTATTCGAGGTTTGTAGTCCCATTCCTCCTTTTTCAATTGATATTCAGACCCTCGTAGGAACTTGCGAACGCCCTTCAGAGCGCCCAACCAAAGATTCAGAAGATGTGTGAGGAGGAATCAGATGATTCTGAAGCAGTCGCCAAATTATTCGAGATTAACGACAGTATCCACCGCACGATCGAAAGGTACAAATTAGTCAAGAAAGGGGACTTGGATGGGGCGTCAAAAATTCCCAAGGGCACGCTTGGATCCACCACAGGAGTTACTAAAGGAACTGACAACGAGCTCTCCTTGATCGACCTTGGCAGTGATGATGCAAATCCAAACGGTGCTGGGAATTCATCTGCCGCCAATGGCGGACCAAGAGTCGAGTCTCTTGAAGAAGATCTATTAGGGCTGTCGTTTCAGGACTCAACATATGGGCAGAGCGGCGGGATCGCACTTGGTTTTGGTGCCAACACAAGTAAGCATCCTCCTAAAGCTTTGTCGGAATATGGTTGATCTAAAACTATTCAAAGACCTCCCGGGGCCTCCGCTTTTATCATCAACGTTACAGCACAATTCTGCGAAACCACCCACACCAAGTATATCTCCTACACCGCAAGCACCTGTACGACCATCACAGACACAGTCAGCTAAACCAGACTACTCTGCATTTTCCTCACTGTCGGGCTCTCGGCCTTCGTCATCTAGGGGTACCAAGGGTGCTTCGCAGTTCCAGCAACAGAGCGCACCAATTCAACCCTCCACAGCAACGTTCCCGCCCTTTGCTTCTCCCGCACAACATCAGACATCACCATTCCAGTTCCTTCAACAGCATTCACAAAGCTCAACACCACCTCCTTCACTTCTAGAACTTTCGCAACAGCCACAATCTCAACCCCTCATGAGCACTGATACCGAAGAATGGACCTTTGCATCATCGTTACCGGTAGCAAACAATATACCCCCTTCTTCAAATGAAATTATAGTTACCAATTCGAGCGTTCACGTCCTTCTTGAAGTCACCAGACCGCCCACCAGTGAAGCTTCGATTCTGATTCGCGCACGATTCTCAAACGCCACCTCACAAGCAATATCAGACTTGACATTCCAGGTCGCAGTAACCAAGGTATTTCAGTTTCCCTACGCCCCTTTAATCCCTAATTGATATATAACTAAAGATTCTCCTAGGGCATCTCACTCAAATTAGAACCGCAATCCGGGCGATCTCTCTCTCCAAACCAGAAAGACGGGATCACCCAGGTCATCCACCTCAATGGTGTCGATCGTGGGAAAGGTAGCACGGTAAAGATGCGGTGGAAACTGTCTTACACAATCGGATTTACCGAGCCCAGAGAAGAGCAGGGGGAGATCACGGCGTTGGGCGTTGCTTGACCAAAGATTGCATTGTCTCTAGGGTGTTAGCTGTATGTTTACCTCTGTTTCTTTTTGTTCAGGGGGCTTTGAAGCACGTACTGGCAGATACTTGTGTTTTTTTTTTTTTTTTGGGGGGGGGCCGGGCATGAGAGAGCAGTTAATACATAGCGCTCGATACAAAAAAACTCCAGATTATTCAATACCGATACCAGAAACGGGAGGCAAGGCCTTCTTTTCTTTTTTTAAACTAGTTTGTACTGCGATCTTATATGGAGAAAGAGACTTGAATCTCAACGACAGATCATCTCCGGAGTTTGAGAAAGGAAGAACACAACATCCCATCTAATTAATCATTGCCTAAATCCGACTAAGCGATACGAAAGCTCGAGTAACTGCTTTTAAACAGCGCTGATATTTATTTGAATGTGTGTCGTACAGTATCTGTATATCGTGCAACACACTATATGCAGGGCTGGCAAATAGGGATAGATGACCGAAAGATATCCTCGCTATAGAGGAAATATGAGCGCCCGTCTCATCATCACCAGACCATGGCAACCCCACCAACCAAGCACTGTGTTTTTGATTGATATCATTCTAGTAAGATGTGGTGTGGTCTCACTGCATCCTTTTGCTTTTTTATTCTCGGTTTCATCGTTATATTTCAGACCACCTCCTCGGTCTAGACGTTGCCGTGCTTTGCCGTGCGGGTAGGGACAGACGTCTGTCAGATCCCCACTTGGCTGTGTACATGTTACTCCGTAGCATATCAGCTAGAGAAGAGATGGTTGTCGGGGTCTGTTATTGGATTATTGGAGGAGAGGTTTATGCAGTACTCTGTATTCTTGGTTAAAATTTGGCTGCTTTGTTAATGATGGGATGGCGCATGGGTTCACCGCTTTCTTTCAGGTGGCTAATAAACCTAGTGGTTGTGTGTGCCTAGTCGAAACCACCGACGCGAACTAGCCTCCTTCAAGGGCTCCTCTCATACAGCACTTCTAAGCACGATTCACTTACCTATTCTTTACTTCTTTACGCATGCCTTGCCTTTGTGATAACACATAAAATTTTGCGTCTGCCTGTTCGTTTGCCTCCTTCCTCCCGCCGAGGAGAGGTCGAAAGAACACCATAATACTATTGATAATTCATAATGACGCCTTCAGCTTCAGCGGTGGTCTACACGACCGTAACGTCTTCACATGCTCCTGCGAAGACGAGAGCCCCGCCGCAGGGCGGGGTTCTGGAAGGATTCAATCCAGCGCAGTATAGTGCTTCGAATCCGCTCACGTTGTTTATTATTCAGGTATTGATTAACCTCGCTCTGTCTGTCTGTCTTTGTTTTGTTAGGTGAGAAGGAGGTTTGAAGCTTACACTGTGTGCGGTGTGGTAGGCCTCGATAATCATCATCTTCTGTCGACTGCTCCATTTACCGCTCTCGAAGATCAGACAGCCGCGTGTGATTGCGGAGGTCATTGGGGGCATCTTATTGGGTCCTTCTGTTATGGGTCACATACCGGGCTTCCAGGCTACATTGTTCCCGGCCGCTTCCATGCCGGTGCTGAGTATGGCCGCCAATTTGGGGCTGGTGCTCTTTCTGTTTCTGGTAGGGCTAGAAGTGAACTTGCGGTTATTTGTGTCAAATTGGAGAGTTGCTCTGAGTGTTGGGCTCGCGGGCATGCTCGTCCCGTTTGGGTTAGGATGTGCAATTGCAGTTGGGTTATACAACCAGTTCCACAATGAGCCGGGGACCGTGCCGGTCAGCTTTGGGATCTTCATGCTCTTTGTGGGTGTGGCAATGGCTATCACTGTAAGTGCCTACTGGTGAAAGTACTGTTGGAGAGAGATATTGAATTTCTTTAGGCATTCCCCGTACTTTGTCGCATCCTCACAGAGTTGAAGCTGCTCGGAACAGATGTCGGTGTCGTTGTCCTAGCAGCTGGCGTTGGAAACGATGTCACTGGCTGGGTTCTCCTGGCTCTTTGTGTGGCCCTTGTTAATGCTGGGTCAGGCCTCACAGCTCTTTGGGTCCTTTTTGTTTGCATAGGCTGGATTCTCTTCCTCGTCTATGCCGTACGGCCATGTTTCCTCTGGTTGTTACGGCGCACCGGCAGCATTCAAAACGGCCCTACACAATCTATCGTTGGTCTCACTCTGTTGATGGTTCTAGGATCTGCCTTCTTCACTAACGTTATTGGGATCCATGCTATCTTCGGTGCTTTTCTAATTGGCCTTATCTGCCCTCACGATGGAGGTTTCGCCATCAAATTGACTGAAAAGATTGAGGATTTGGTTAGCGTGCTGTTCTTGCCGCTCTACTTTGCTCTTTCAGGACTCAGCACAAATATTGGGTTATTGGATAGCGGGATTACATGGGCATATGTCATAGGCGTCATTGCTATTGCATTCATTGGGAAGATTGCGGGAGGCACAATGGCTGCACGGCTAAACAAGCTTGTATGGAGAGAGAGCTTTACTATTGGAGTTCTGATGAGTTGTAAAGGCTTGGTCGAGTTGATTGTTCTGGTGAGTCAGGCAGTTCCCTTAGTATGCAACTACGCGAAGCTAACAATTGTAGAATATTGGCCTCCAAGCCAAGATTCTCAGCACCCGCACGTTCACGATTTTCGTTGTCATGGCCCTAGTAACCACCTTTGCGACAACCCCCGTGGTATCCGCACTCTACCCTCCTTGGTACCAAAAGAAATTGCAAGCATGGAAGCGTGGGGAAATCGACTGGGATGGGAAACATTTGGGCGCCCACAGCGACCAAGGCGGCATGGACGCTATTGCGGAAAAGCTCCAGAGCACTCAAGTCCGAAAACTCCTAGTCTTCTTGAGACTGGACAGTCTCCCGAGCCTATTCACATTCATCAGTTTACTAGGAGGCGACAGCTCCCTGAGACCCATCAACAAAGTCCACCGGCTTCGATCTGACACGAATCCCATCCCAGAGGAAGCCTTAGAAGACTCACCAACCCCGTCTGCTGCAGACGCTCAACAGCCCAAGCGTCCCCTAGAAGTCCACGGAGTCCGGATAATCGAGCTCACAGAACGTACCTCCACGGTCATGAAAGTCTCCGAGGTCGACGAATATGCAGTCCGCGACCCAGTCGTCAACGCATTCCGCACCTTTGGCCAGCTCAGCAATGTCGCCGTCTCTGCTGGCGTCGCAGTTGTCCCTGAAGGCTCCTATGCCGAAACCATCACCTCCAAAGCTTCTGATCTCTCTCCCGACTTGTTAATCATCCCCTGGAGCGAAACTGGCAGCATCTCCGACGCGCTCCTCCCTGACAGCTCTGAGAACCGCTTCACCAGCAGCCTCCACAACCAATTCATTCTCAACACGCTTGCAAACGCAGCCTGCAACACCGCAATCTTTGTGAACCGCGGTTTCGGCGGACCATCGATGGAGCCATTAGTTTCAAGGACGTTAAATCGGACATTGAGCATGCATAGCTTGCGGAGTCGCCAACACGAGGTCACGACTGCACCGGTGGCGGACCGGAGTCATCATATTTTCTTCCCGTTTTTTGGAGGCGCGGATGATAGGGTTGCGTTGAGATTTGTGCTTCAGTTAGCGAGGAATAGGAACGTCACTGCGACGATCGTGCATATTCAACGCTCTGACTCGATCTCCTCATCTGATACCGCACCGGAAGTCACCACGCCTGCACCAACCCACCGCTCTCCCCTCCTAACCCGCCAACTCTCCCTCTCTCAAGTCCCTGCAATTCCCACTTTCCCTACCACCGCAACCACCACAGACCCAACCCACGAAACCACATTCTTCACCTCCCTCCGGGATTCCCTTTCCTCCTCTCTGCAACCCCGCGTCGTCTTCGAAACCCTCTCCACTCCAACTCCCCTCCAATCCACCCTCTCCCGCGCCTCCACCGAAGTCAGCCAATCTACCCGCAACGCTGGGGACCTGGTTGTCGTGGGCAGGGGTGTGAGCACGCAAAGCAAGAGGATCAGAGAGGAGTTGGTTAAGGTGCTTAGCCAGGTTGGACAGCCTGGAGGCGCAGGAGCGGAGACAAGGAGGAGTTTGGGGGATGTGGCTGAGGCGATGGTGGTTTGGGGTGTTAAGGCTAGTGTGTTGGTTGTGCAGGCGGAGGTGGGAAGGGAGGTGGAGTTTTGAGATCTCTGTTTTTTTCCCTTCTCTTTGTAAGAGGCATACCATACCGTTCGTTATATGGGAGGGGGTTTACCTGCATTACAATTTACATGTTCTGCTAGATGGGTTTTTTTTCCTACGCTGATGTTGAACGATGTTGATGAGCTTATTTTACTGTGATGGCCTCTTTCTAAAGGGTGTGGCTTTTGTTGCTCTCTTCAGGGATAATTAGGATGATCATGAAATTCACATACCAATACCAATACCATTCACTCAACTTAAATCTCCTCATGAACCCGAATTATTCTTGGTGCTCATACTTCACAACAACCGCTCGGAAACATCAAGAGTTAAAGCAATGTGTATGTATATATTTCCCCTCCCCTCGTATCCCCTCCGCACCAACCTAATCTAGATACATACAATCAATCCAAGCCATCCATCCATAGCATACCATTTCATTTCATGAGTCACCACCCTGCCAGCGGAAGGAAAAAAGAAAAGAAGAAAAGACAGCCAATTTCCCACATGGCCTTTCTTTCTGTCTCTAAAAATGTACAATACATGAGCAAGCGTTCGGTCGTTTGTCTTTTTTGTTTGGTGGAAGGTTCCCTCCGCGCTGCGCCTCCCCCGTGGAGGAAGGAGAAGGGGGGAGGAGGGGGATGTGAGCGAGGAGTGAGAGAGAAAAGGAAAGGGGGAAAAAAAGCGAAAAGGGAAAGAGAGAGGAAGAAGGGTGCGATGTGAAGGTCTGAATAATTCTTCAGGTTTCTCTCTCGCACTCACACAGGATTGTTCTTAATTTCGCAGAAGAGAGCGAAACGTACAAGAACCGCCCTTTGGGAACAAACTCAAAGTCTTCCAGTACGTTCACGACTTCAATCATCGCACGCACAGTCAGACGATCACACAATCGCACAAACAAGATGAAAGAGAGAGAGAAAAAAAAAAAAAACTTTCACTCCGGACGAAGAATCCCAAATATGAGCAATAACCCAGCCAAGCCAACCCCCCGTAGCATGCGACTAGTGAAGAGCCAGAGATGGAAAAGGAATGAGAGAGCGCGAGACGGAGAGAAAGAGAGAGAAGGGGGGGGGGGGGAAGAGAGAGAGAGAAGCAACCGGATACAATTAGACAGAGGTAGGGGGATCTTACGACTAGCAGACAGAACTTAAAATGGGCAGATGGGGAAAGATGCCATCAACTCTAGCGACAAAGACTCAATTCCCCTATTCTCCACACACCATTTTTGTGCCATACTATGCTATGGCGATGGAGGAGGACCGACAGTGACAGCAACAACCAATCATAACCACGCCAACTCACCAGCAACGAGTGCCATTAAATCATCTATCAGCAATACTCTCCGGACTCATCATGCCACTCGCATCGTCCTTCTCTGGCTCGCTGACTTTCCCTGAATCTGGCGGAGGCGGGAGGCTCAACTTCAACCTCGCAGCCATCTTTCCCTTCTCAATGACCCCATCCTTCACATTCTCCTTATCCCCTTCCCCCCCGCCTTTGCTGCTACCAGCGTTAGGATTCTCGACTTTCTTTTTCTTCTTGGCGCCGCCTCCTTGTTCTTTGGCGGGGCGCTTGCGGGGACTAGTGATCTTGCCGGTTGGTGGAAGGCGGGGTTTAGGGAAGCGTTGTTTCAGGGGGAGGTCTTCATCTTCGATGAGGGGTTCGTTGTCTTTCTGGGCGTGGATCTTGGCGAGGAAGAAGTTTTGGACGAGGCCGATTTGGTTCTTGATGTTTTGGCGTGTAAGAGGTTCGAAAGGTGGCGGGGTGGCGAAGCAGGATAATAAAGTTGGGAGGGTGCTGTTTCCATTGTTAGTATCAATGGCGGGGAAGAGGAAAGGATAGCAAACCTGGTGTTTTGAGCCTGGTAATGATTGTGCATACGACTCTGAAGCAGATGCAGGGGAACGGTGAAAGATGACAGCCCAAATTCCTTGTCCAGACCCAGTTCTTTGAAGCCAAAGAAATCCTCATTGATTTCATCTGCAAAGTCACCACCAACAAACTGTTCGCTTCCATCGTTGAAGGCATTTGAGCCATCGGCGCCTCCATCCGCAAGCACAGGTCTCTGTGAAACTATATTAGCCAATTAGTGCCACTAAGTTGAAAGTGGCTCAACCCACCAAAAGATCCTTAAGATGTGCCGTCATCCTCTCATGCATGACCCCAAGTTTGACTCCTAGCCTCTCAACATCTTCCTTGACATAGTTTTCCAAACTCTCGACATCAAGGCCGTTTTCATATAGACAGTGCAGAATGATCTCCTCCGTCGTGAACATGGGCTTCCACTTCTTCTCCACGCCGCTCGGGCCAGAAGCAGTCATCCCAGGAACAGGGTCTGTAATATAGGCTGTTTTGGGTGCCTCACAATATACTCCCAGAGTGCGGACTAGTTTGGTGAAGAAGTCGCCTGCAATGTCTGTGATAGCATCCAAAGCGGAGGGTTGAAATTCCTCAAAGCCGGCGTGATACATGATCTTGCCAACGGCCCGCTGCAACGCTGCGCGACAGACCCAGGGCGACATGATGGGGCCATCATCGGAGACTACGTGTGGGGGAATATCTGCTTCGACGAAAGGCTCAGGGTTGTACTTTTGAAACTGATTGGTATACATCTGCGAAATATCCCTCACATTAGCACTGGCATTCTTCAGTCAGATTCCGAAATGTACGTCCTATACGTACCTGCGATTGCAGCTGCATTTGCTTGATAACCCCAATCTTCGAACAAACCTTCCTCGTCTCCTGCATCTGGCGCATATTCGCCTCTATCTTCTTGGTTAAAGTGCTATGAGGCGATGAAAAGTGACCCTTATGGACCATCCTCAGGAACTCTCCTGAACCCTCGACGACATTACCTTCAGCATCTTCAACCCATCGTAGCCGTTCGGGGATCTCTGGGATTGCAGACATAGGATCGTAGTAATCCGGCAGCATCCTATCTTCCTCGCCCTCCATCCCTTCAGCTAGAGTCTCAGCACCCTGTTCGGCGTCCTTATCTTTCTCTTCACCTGCATTCTTGTTCTCAGCCGCAACGCCCTCAGCAACAGCTTGTCTTTGCCTGCGCATCCATCGTCTCATCCCGGCTTTGGTTCGCAAGAGTGCTGGCTCTTCGCCATTTAGACGGTCTCCCTTGAACAAGCGGTGTCTTTCTGCAGCAACTAACGCTCTATCTTTCTTCGTCACAGTCTTCCAGGTCCTATATTCCAGATCCTCATACTCGATATCTTCTTGGGACCCAGGAATGCCGAACCCTAGTGACGTGGTGAAATCAACATCCATGGCATCACTCCCAGGAGGACCACTCCCAGGGATGCCGTTTAAACCAGGAGTGAAAGTGCCGGGAGGAGGGGTACATAGTCCATTTTGGCTGCCTTCAAAAGGAGGATTCGAGTCTGCGCGTAGAGCCTCGTTCTTCAGGTTGCTTGAGCCGGATGAGCCTAGTGAGTGCGGTGCAGGTTTTGTCTCTGCGCCAGGCGTGCCTTCTACTATCGCCTGTTTTGCGGTGCGTGATTTACTAGCGCCCTTCTTAGCCTGCTTGCCGGGAGCTTTCCGGCCGCGTGAAGACATTATGGGTTCTATTTTGGGCTTGTCAGTAGTTTGAAAGATCTGATTGTTCAAGTTCAACCGACCATCATCGCTCTCCTCCCCTCCATCGATCTCCCCCTCTGCATCACCAGTCTGCATTCTCCTCTCCTCGGCTTCTATTTCTGCCCGACTCCTAATAACGATGTCTGGAATGAGTGGAACAAGCTTCTCAGTCTCCTTCCTCATGGCCAGCGCATGCTTGCGTAGGAAGTGGCTGGGATCTTGGTTATATCTCAAGCAATTCGCCCAGATGAGGTTCAGGTCGTCGACGAATTCTTGCTTCGACTTGTAGGCATGCTGCTTAAGCTTTTTCGTCATCGTTCCTAGGTCCATCGGGTTTTTGATCACTGAGGAAGGGGATTGTTAGCTTAAACTTTAACCATAAATCGTCGAATTCAAATACCAGTGTAGTAGTCCGGAGCCTCTCTCTTATTAACCCTACTCAAAAAGGCCGTTGAATGCTCAGTGTGGGCCTTCAGTTCGCTCAAAACCTTGTCCGCAGCCTCATACAATTCCTCCTGCCCGACCTTTTCTTCGTCTGCCCATTTACTTCTATTCTTCCGCACCTCACTCATCAGATTCCTCAATTCCATATCCGATGCCCGCACCTTCTCTCTCTTAGCATCAATCCGCGCGATCAGGTGTTTTAGGGTCAAGCTCGAGGCTCCTAGATTAGCATTGCTGAGTTTGCCTTGCTGGCCATTGACTGCCGAGGTGGCATTGGCATTACTCGCGTTTGAACCATTTCCGATCTCAGCATCGACCTGCCGATCTGACTCCTCGAGCTTCTGCTGCTCGAGCATGGCATCACGGTCATTCTCGAGGGTGTAAAACATCGTATTGAAGCTGCGCTTAGCGGCCTCCTCGGCAGTCTTCTTGTCCTCCTCGAGTTTCTTGCGCATCTCCTCTGATGTCTTGCCTTGATCTGATGGGGGCGAAGCTTTCGCGCTCGTGGAGGATTGTTTTGATAGTGATGCAGTTCTTGCAGGGGACAGGGTGTTGTTGGTAACAAGGTGAGCAGTAACAGACTTTTTGACAACAGCCGGTATGGGCGTTGGTTCATCTTCTTCTTCGTCATAATCATCGTAATTGTCTTCATCAATGGCCCTTGCCGGTTTCCTTGGCGCGGCATCTCCACTGGCAAATTCAGCTGCATTGTTCGCGTCTTGCGCTTTCTCCTCCTCCTTGCCCGGAGCCGCATTTCCCAAGCCCTGGCCTTCTTCACCCTTAAACAGCGCAGCAATCCTAGCCTCACTCTGCACATACATCTCCCTAAACGCGGCGACTCTTGCATCTTCCTCTGCCCCCAAGTCCCCATCTATGTGCATGTTTCCCTGCTCCGCGCCGTTCATGATCCCATCAGCCATTATATTGGGGGTTCTTGGCCTCGAAATATATCCATTCTGCGTGACAAGACCGTGATAGTGAGGCGCGTCAATGCCGTTCTCGTACGGCAGCCTCACGTGTGGTGGAGGTAGCCAGGGTTGGTGGTGATTGTGGTTCTGGCTATGGTTGTTGGCAAAAGCCGACATGGCGGGCTCACTCTGGAATACCTTGGCCGAATTTGGCGACTCCCCTCTCAAAAACGACCGAAGGACGTATCCAGCTTCAGGGCGCCAAGTAATCCGCAAACCGGTCGCACAGGAGTGCAAGTGTGATCAAGTGAAAGCTGACATGTTGCAGAATTGAGAGAAGTAAAATTTATCACGCAGAGCGATGGATTGAAGGCGGTGGAGGATGAAATAAAACACGCTTCGCATTGGTATTTGTTTCGCGAACTGCGCTGGAGTACGTTCTCAAGACTACCAAGGACAATTGCTGTTCACTCACGCTAGCAGGTCAGCTGGTGCTGTGGCCGGGTAAGCGATCGTTGCTGTTGGAATGCGGCTCTTACTCCGTAGTCCAATCCCAGCCGGGTAGCTGATTGTTAATGCGGGACACGCTGGAGCTCACAACCACTTTCATGACGCTTCCCATCGCGAGATAGCCTCTCGCACTCGCTCGCTTTCACCATGCGCATAAGAACCCCCTTTGCAGGTCAGTCTCTCCCATCCCCCAAACCCGCAAAGCTCACGCACCTTACCAAACCAGCCGCGTTCATCGTCCTCATCCTCCTATCTGGTTACCTAGGCCTCTCCTCAATCCAACTCTACTTCATCAACGACAAAGTCCTACACTACATCTGTTTCTTCCTCCTCACGGTAAGCCACCTTCTGGCTAGCTGGTCCACAATCAATTAATCCCATCTAACAACACAGGTATGCTTCTACTGGGTCCTCGACACCTCGCGGCGGCGCACCGCAAACCTCACCCTCATAGTCTGTACCGTCATTCTCGGCATCGGTTCTGAGATCCTCCAAGGGATCCTACCCGTACGTCATCAAACCTCCCCTCCCTTGCAGCCAGCCAACTAATCCCCCCCCCCCCTTCTAGAATGGTCGTATCTTCGACTTCTTCGACATCCTCTCCAACTTCCTCGGTTCATTCACTGGATTCGCCTTATGCAGCTGGTACCACAAGCGAATGCTCGAGCGCAAACGCCTCGCACGCCACTACCACGTAGTCCCGGGCTCCGACGAAGGCGAAGCCGACCGCGAAGCTGACCTTGAGCTCGGCGAAGAACTCACCCACCCGCTTCCACCAACAACAACAAATACAACCCTAGAATCCCGCCTCGATAACTGGGACGAGAACGCTGAAGACACCTGGGACGAAGCAGACGAGCATGCGGAAGCTATGACAACAGAGGAGAGCGCGGGGGATAAGACGCCGGATAGTGGGAGTTTTGGGGATTTAGGCAATAGCCCCCCCCCCTAGAGTTGAGGATGTTGGCGGTGGTGGGGTGAAGGACACTGTTAAAAAAGCGTCGGTCTGATAGTTACATACATACATACTTATGAATTTTGAGCCTGGGGGGGGGGGTTGATTCTTGCTCTCTGTTATTTTCTTTCCCCCTTTCTTCTTGTGGCCTAGTTTTTCTTCGTTCCATGGGAAAGCGAGGAGTTCCGTGGGTATGAGCAAATCAAAGCTGGCGAAATTCGTTTTTGGTGTTGTTTTCCTCATCATATATCCTACACTCCTCCTGTCAGTTGAGAATCATTTTGCGATGATTGATGAGGGCCGGCTTTGTATGTATCTCCTCATATTGACGTGATGTTAAAACAAAAACCCATTTTCGATCATGATCAATTTCATTCAGTTTCACTAAAGCTAGCTATGAATCCTGAATACGGTATCCCTCATTCCCTATCCCATTCTAGAGTAGCCACATGTTGATGCTGGTGCTGGTGCTCATGCTCATTCTCGTCAAATCATCATCCAATTCTCATTTATCATCATGAAACCCCCTTCCCGATCCGATGGGGGCAATACAAAGCCTGTTTTTGAGCAAAGATACAGGAGGGAGGAGTAAAGTATGGATTAAATACAAGGGGAGGAAAAAGAAACAATCTGTATCTCGATGAAGAGGAGGAACCAAAGGGAAAGGAAATCTCCACCGAAATCCTGGAAAGAAAGAAAAATGATACCTTCCGTCAATCCTGGTACACGAAGATTAAAATCATCAATCCATCTATCTCCCAAGAAGACCAGAGAATGGACGAGTTTCTAACAGTTTCGCGCGCGTATATGTGCACTGTCCGTCAGATACTCGCTTCCCCTCGCCCCCTGCCTCTATTCCTGGCCTTGTCTGTTAACCCCAGGAACCTCGGTGTTCTGCTGCGGTGAGTGTGAAGCCTCCCGTTGTTGAGTGGGAAATGCTGGAATTGGCGATAGAGGTCTCACTTGGGAGTGCAACCCAGTTGAGAACATGGACACCAAGGTTTCGCTATCAGAGTTGTAGTGTTCAGAGAGGCTCAAGTTGTTGGAATGGCCGGAACTGGGAGTTCGGGTGTGACGGATCGAAGGGGGTGAATTAAGGGTACGCGGGCGGATGTACGGTAGACTCCGGTCAGGCGAGACTTGTCCCTTCCTGAGATCGGCTAGGTCATCGAGGTTGAGACCAAGGCCTGCGGCAGTGGGGGTTTTGAGGTTTTGCTGATGGTCCTCCTGTCGATTTTGCTCCGAGCTCGACCCCAAATGCCGTTGAAGGTCTTCAGCTTCAGCTGTCTTAGCGTGAAGGGCCTTCTCCAGGTCACTAACGTGCTGAGCCATAAGGTTGATCTTTGTATCACGCGATCGAACGTCCTTCCTATACCCCCGCACATCCAGCTTGTAGAGTCGAATATCCTCCACATGCGCCTTGATCTCTGCCTCTAATTGCTGGACATACTTTGTAGAGTCGACTGCACCGTCTTCTGGTGGTGATTGCAGAGGGGTGTGGCGACCACTGTCGTTGCTATTGCTGACCGACGGTGACGAACGGCCCACGTTTTGCTTCATTTCCTCGAGCTCAGCTTTCAGACTCTGTATCACCTTATCCTTTCCCTTGATAGTTTCCTTCAAAACTTCATTATCCGCTTCCGCCTGCCGCTTTTCTCTTCCATTTTTTGAGGCCAATGTATGCGCTTCATCAGAAATATCAATGAACTTCTTCAAGCTCTCCTCTACACGGTCTACATCGTCTCTCCAGGCAACGAGCTCCTCCTCGAGTTCCACAATTCGTCTTTCCCGTGCGTTAAGCTTCTCGATCAATACCTCCTCACGCGACTGGTGCAAATCTTGGGCTCGTTCGAGCACCTCCTTGCGTCGCCGTCTCTCGCCCTCCAAGCGCCTCTCAAATTCAAGCCTTAGCTCCTCTCGAACGTGCTCTTCTGATGCCTCTGCTGGTTCTGACAGGGTGATGGATGGTACACTCTCAGACGTGCTATGTGTTGACTTGAGCGCCTCATCTAACTCTGACTCCCAGGACCGGAGAATATGCTGGTCTTCACCACTAGGGTGAGCATCGATCCTGCTACCACCATTGAGAGACGTAGTATGTAATGGACTTCCTCTGCCTTGTTGATGGCTCCCCTCCAGGAGTGCAAACGTTGCTTTTAGCGACAGTATCTCTGTTGAGTGGAGCTCTCGAATCTTGGCTATCTCGGTTTCATGTGTCTTTCTCACTCCTTCGAATTCTGTCTGAAGAGATATGATCGTTTGATCTCGTTCACGTACAAGTCCTTCGAGATCTCTAACACGACGGGCGAGAACCTGACCAACACGCTGTGCCTGCTACTCCGTTAGAAAGTGATAATAAGCGTACATATAGGACTGTTGATTCACCTCTGACTTCGGTGATCTATAATCCGGTCTTGATGCAATTCTATGTAGGGTCTGACGGCTCAGTCCAGTTGGTGATTGAGGGGTTGACTTGGAAGCGGGATCAGGTGAGCTTGAGTTCGTGGGCGAAGAATCTGCTGAGATTGATTCTGTTGAAGCGGGGCCAAGATTCTGCGCGATTGCCTTTGGTTTTTCAAGACCCAAACTTGCTGCAAGTGAAGGCAGGTTTTTTTCAGGTCCCCGACTCCATCGGGCAAGTCGCCCAGCATCTGGATCGGTTGAAGGATAGCCTTCGTTGACGAGCAACAGCGAGCCTGGCAATTCAGCTGGCCCGCATGTTTGTGATGACGAAGTCGACGGTGGCGATCCAGCAGGTCCATGAGCCAACCCTAGAGCACTGCGAGTTCCTAAGAATGACCTGCGAGGACTCGATCCTGTTTTGCCAGGACCGCCGCCGGCTTTCTGTGATATTTTGCACATGGCTTCGTCGCTCTCTTGCTCAACGTTTTTTGGCGAGATCGGAGAGATCAGGGCATCATCTTCCTTCACTTGCTTCTCTTTAGGAGCTGGAAACTGAGTGGTGCCGAAGAAAGAGACTGGTCGTCGACAGGTTGGCGACTTTGAAGGTTGAGACAGCTGAGATTGAGGGTGCACAGAGAGGCTGGGCTTGTCCGGAGGAGGATCTTTACCTTCATCAACAACTGAGTCTAGTGACGGAGGAATTTCGGCGTGATTGGAAACAGTAGAACTGCGACGGTGATGACTGTCGTCCTTCTTCCATGAAAACAGACGAGAGGCCATGATCTCGGAGGATAAGGCAAGGTTAATAAATAAGGAAGGAGTGGATTAACTGGAGAAGATTCTCAGAGCGGAAGTCCGAGTAACAAATTATGAATACTCCGTAAGGGTGCAGTGACAGGGACGGCTATGCTGTGTGAATGGCTGCTGCAGCAAAGATCGACCACTCACGGTGCAGGCGAGTTGGGGGTGGAGGGTCGCATGTGGCAGGAAAAAGAACCGCATTAACGAGACTCAGCTAGTTATGACGCCTCGGACATTTGAGATTCGCAGAGCTGAGCTCTCTCACCAATCACATTGCCAACCCGCGGGCTTCTACGTAGTTTAACAAGGTGCCATGTAAATCTGACAGGCGGTGACAGGTAGCAGGGTATGTCATTACATGTCAGCTTTGATCGAGCAGTTGAGTTTTGGGTGTTCGCACCGTAAGCACCGAAGAGATCGGCCCATACACGGATCAATGGTCGCTTAAAGCCATCCTGAAGCTTGTGCATATCTTATACTCAGTAACGTAATGAAGGTTATTTGTCGGATTTTGTTCCTCCCCACACTCTTCTAAACGCGAAACTATGTTAGTGCGCATAGCATCACAACTGCCTCGAGAAAATTCAAGAAAAATGGTAAATATTTAAAGTTACACAAGGGCTTTAAGAGGAACCAAAAATAATTGGAATTAGTCGAGTTTTGGTGATGCTATAGGCTGTGAAATAAGTGATGTGTTTTTGACTCTTTTTCGGAGAATGCCGATCGCTCGCAAAAGTTCAAAGTCCAAAACACCTGTTACTTTGCGCTCTTAGAACTTTTGTCGATTCGCAAGTAATCTTAATTATTTTTGATTCCTCTTAAAGTGCCTATATAACTTTATATATCCATGAGTTTTTTCCTAGATGCTCTACATACGATTGTGGTACTAAAGAGGATGCGGCGACCTGTGTATAAGGGTGTAGAATTCGTCAAATAACTTCTTCTCTAGCATTGCAACCACATAGAAATTATTTAAAAAAACTTGATGAATATATAGAGCTACATAAGTACTTTAGGGAGAACCAAAAATAATTGAAATTACTTAAAGTATGACAGAGTTC
>JAJDMY020000373.1:0-124375 GCA_022345705.2 Sabuloglossum arenarium
CGGATCGTAGACATGATTTGATGGCACCGTGTAGCGAAGGAAGGTCCCCTGTCCGTGTCGAGTTCTGCGAGGAAGTATGGCGATACCCGATCCCACGATCCCTTACAGGGCGGTCTAGATTATATCCAATTGAGGAAAGGCTTAGGAATAAAACTTAAGCTGCGTGCTCTGCCACCTTGTAGAATCAATCAACATCATAGCCCTGGAACTACTAGTGCACGAAGAATTACCACTAAAAGACGTCATTCACAAGCCCTCTGGCTGCATCATCCAACCAGCGTCGCTGCATACTCATCCGTGTCCACGCCACTGGTTTCACCTCCGAAAGTCCTCCCGATCCGGTGTCTGCCCCGAAAACTCCTCTATTAGACACCGGTCTCCCCCTGGCGCACTAAGAGTTAAATGTAGAAGAGCATCATCACAAACCCTCTACCGCGTTATCAACACGGCTACACCGCCTTCTGAAGGGCATCTATGTGCAGTCATTAAGGACCAACTTCGTAATCTGCCCTAAGACGTTATATGCTGTCACAAGTACAGCGTTATCTCTTCCGAAAGTATGCCTTGCTGTGCATGGCAAAAGAACGCCGTAACTTATCATCATCAGTCTCCTGCACGGACGGGATATTAAAAAGAACCATAAAAAACAAGCAAAACAACCGTTTTCATTGCTGTTTCAATTTAGGTCTTTGTCGCCGTTAGATACTGAAATGATTCGCCCCCCAAAAACAATTCATGAATCCCTCCAGCACAAAAAGGCATGGCTTATAGCTAAGGAAAAGACACGAACAGTACGCAGTATACGCCCACAACAAAGCGCTCGGAAGATCACCATCCCTCCTTATTCTTCGGCGGCAAATTAATGTCAAACTCCTCCTCCACCTCCGCCACCCTCCCCAACACGCATTTCACCCTGTAAAGCACCTCCCCCGTCGGCGGAAAATCCCGATGCTGCTGCAAATGCTCCATGAGGCTCCTAACCCCCCCATAAACCGGGGTGCCCCCCCCCTCGGCACAACAAAACAAACACCCAAACGAGCACGTAAACGGATCCTTCTGGGCCGCCTTCTGTGAAATATGCGTCTTTGCAAGGAACATCCAGCGGAATTGAATGCCGTTGATGCAGTGTACGGTGTTGTCGAAGGGTTTGATCTTTTGTTTTTGGGAGCCGGCGGGCATTTTGCCCTCGAAGGAGCATTTTTGACATCGCCAGAAGTGGCTGGATGTATACATGCCATGCGGGCGCGTGACTTCTTCCACGGCCTTTTTTAGCCCGGCTTGGAGTTTCCACGCACCTTTGCAGAAGGAGGCGAAGTTGTTTTCTTCGCAGGGGAGGAGGGGCCCCGTGGGTTTAGGGACTACTTCGAGCAGGCTGACTCGTGAGTGGGGTTGGTTACTGGTGAGCGGTTTCGGAATCGGGTTTGATTGGAGTTTGGGGGTGGGGTTTGGTGGGGGGGATTGGTATCCAGTGGGTAGATTTGGTGCGGGGGGGGATCGGTATTCGGTAGGTGGTTTTGGTGCGGGAGGGGATTGGAATTTATGTGGGGGGGTTGGTACGCGGGGGGGTTGGTATCCGATGGGTGGTTTTGGTGGTGGCGGAGATTTGTATCCAGGGGGTGGTTTTGATGGTGGTGGGTATTGGTATCCAGTAGGTGGTTTCAATAACAGAGGTGACTGGACACCAGAGGGTTGTCCTGACACTGGAGATGGTTGAACCCCTGATGGTGATTGAAATCCCGTAGGCGATAACAATCCCGTAGACGCGCTAGAAGGACGGGTCTCATATGACCTCTGTGTCTCGTAAGACCTCTGAGTCTCATATGATCTCTGTGATGACGTTCTCGTCGTCGCCTGTGGTGGCGATCCCCACGGATTAGGCTCAGCATTGTACTCCGAGGGAGTCACCCCTAAGCTATCGGCATCATAATACGAATGCGCCGTGCTGCTGACCGAATTCGATCTCGAGCCATGGTTCGAAGTCGGCGGTTGCGATTCGTCTACCCCGTGTCTAATACCCAGTCCCTCAATATTCGACCACCCATTCTCGATATCCTGGGCCAGTTCTACGGGATAGACGTTATTTCGAGGATCAGCAGAACTTCTTGATGATGGAGTGACATCGGGCTTTGCCCGCTTGAAGATGCTCATCCTCATCCCGAATTTGCTGGATGCCTTTCTTTCTGGGTTCGGTTGAAGCGCGGGGGGAACTGTTTCGGTCACTGGGGCAGTTTGCGGCATCGGTTGTGGTACGGCTTGCGGAATGGCTGGAGAAATGCGAGGCATAAATTGCTGAGCTGGTGCGGTTCGCGCGGCCGCGGAAATGCGCTGACACAGCTCCATCATGGTGACTACAGCTTTGGTCTGGCTGAGTTCGGAGACGTCCTGCAAGGCCGAGAAGTCTACCCATGAGTCTTCTTGCCATGCTGTCTTCAAGTTCGATATAACCGTCATCTGAAGGTGTATGATAATGTCCTTAAGGGCGTCCCTCGCGATTCCTGAATCACCTATTAGCTCCTATAACATCCTCAAGCTCAACAAACAGAAAACATACGATCACCAGCGGCGAACCTCTCGCCCAGACGTCCAAAGTCATGATCGTATCTGCCTTGCACAACAGCCGGCCCTCTCGCGAGAGACTCCTCCAGCTCTGCCGTCAAACTATCCCGAAAGTTGGCGTTCTGGTGGTAAGGGTTCCTCGACCACCGCTTCGATTTGATTTGCTGAAGGAGATCCGATCCATCACGGAAAGCTGTAATCGTCGCCGCTATACAGCCGTAAACAGACAGTAACTCGTAGCCCGCCATATCGAACCTGTCGCATAACTAGTCACTAAGTCCTTGGAGAACAGCAACATATAACTCGATGCCGACAACTCGGGCGGCAGCGAGAGCAACCTCTCCGTAACAGCAGCCTGTGGTATGCACATAGAAAGATGGAATTAAGAATCGGGAATGCCTCGAAATTAAACCCTCCATCTCAGAGAGAGATCTCATGTTAGAAATTTATCCAGCCTTGGTGGCTTGCGACCTGGGCGGACCTCATTGGCGAGCCGAGTTTGCAACTGCACAGCATGGTGACTCCGCCCCCAGAGAAAGGCGACCGATGAGGATGGTGTGGCACTGTCCGAATGGAATTTCAACTGGGGTGGCTCAGCCAACGCGAAATCGGCGGATGATACTACTTCTCGTAAGCAATCTGTACAGTTAGTACAATGTATGTACAATATATACACCCGTCTATCTCCGATTGTATCTGGTGAAGGACGATTGTATTACCCCGAAGCGCCTTCGGATGTCACCGTAAGCTCTCTTCTCGTCCAGATGTCCATCCTCGTGCACCCACCCACCTTCCATCTCAAGATGCACATACGTACAAGGCCCGGAGAAGCAGAACAGTTGCATGGTCGCTCCCTCCCTCGCAGTGGATGGTTACGTCCCTTTTGCAGTCAACTACCTTACCTCAGAAAGCCCGAAGCACCTATCTTGACAACTTCCCTTTGTATGTAGGTACAGGTTTGTTAAAAGCTGGGATTCCCAGGTATTCTATCTGTATCACTACATCTGCACATCTCCGATCTCCTTCTTTCGGATCCCCACTTGAAAAGAAGCTGGTGGTTTGTGATACCGTTCTGCCAAAGTTCATGTCACATCTGAGGCAAACATACAAGTAAACATCACCATCTCAGACCATCGGCAAGATCTCAATTTCTGCTTGTCATTTTTTCTCTTGTTTTTTTTTTAAAAAGAAAACATAAAGTTCCAAAGCAAAAAAGATGCCAGTTTGCTAGGCTGGCGGAAACTCCTCGAAATCACCCTCTCCGCCAAATCCACAATTCAACTCTCACTTCGCTTTGGTGCGCTGACCATATGCCTAAGGATGAAAAATGGTCAGTTGCATAAATATCGCAGGCCTATCTGACAAAAAGGAGGAAAGGAAAGAACGGTTGTAATGTAGCATACCTTCGTAGCATAATCCCCCTTGTGCACAATCAAATCCTCAGGTCTATAGTCGTCCCTGCCCGAGAGATACGTCTCGATGATCTTCTTCGTGCCCAGAGCATAGCGTTTCTGCGCATCGATCGAGGTCCCGGACATGTGTGGCACCATGGCGTTTCCACCGCCGAATGGGTTCTTAGCGTAGCGGAGGGGGTGGTCTCTTGGAGCAGGTTGCGGGAACCAGACGTCGCCACCGTAGCCGCGGAGGTGGCCGCTCTCTAATGCCTCGGCAACATCCTCCTTTACGACGATGGCGCCGCGGGCGGTGTTGACAAGCCAGGAGCCTGTTGGTTCACAGAATTAGCGTATAGAGTCCGAGGGGTAGTGGTTTGTTTTTATTTTCGGGGTGCTCGTACCCTTCTTCATCTTGGAGATCAACTCCTTATTGAAGAGACCCTTGGTCTTCTCGTGCAGTGGACAATTAATAGTGACCACATCACACTGCGCAACCATCTCCTCAAGGCTCTCCACACGTCTACATCCAATCTCTTTTTCGACCTCCGGTTTGAGCGGCTGATAGTCGAAATACAGAAGCTCCTTGCAATCGAACGGCTTCAGCCTCCGAAGTACACGCTCACCAATACGGCCAATAGCCACAGTTCCAACAACTTTGTTCTCGAGGTCGTACTCATTTTTGGCTGCTTCTGCGACGTCCCAGTCACCACGCTCAATTTGCTCGTGTGCAGGGACGAAGTTGCGGACGAGGCAGAGGATGGTCATGACTACGTGCTCAGCGACGGAGACGACGTTACTTCCAGTGACTTCAGCGACGGTGATTCCGCCATTGGTTGCATTGGCAGCATTCAAGTCGATGTGGTCAGAGCCAATGCCAGCAGTCACTGCAAGCTTCAACTTCTTGGCCTTGGCCAATCTATCGGCGGTGAGATAGCCAGGATGGAAACTGCACAAATCACAATTTCTCAGTATTCATTTCAAACCATATTTTCCATGGGATGCTCTGCGGTTCAGATTCCTTCAATGCTCTTGTTTATGAGTGTAATGAAACCTACGGAGTGGTGACGATAATTTCGGCATCCACAAGCTCCTGATCGAACTTCGATGCCTCCCCCTCCTTGTCAGAGGTGGTGACCAAAGTGTGTCCTTGATCCTCGAGCCATTTGCGAAGTCCAAGCTCGTTCTCTGTAGTCCCCAGGAGCTCCGGAACATGCTCAGCGTGTTCACGGCCCTGTCATGACGATATCAGTATAGTAAAGCTCAGCTATAAACTAATTGAACCTCGTAAACACTAATTCGCCAAAGTAACAGTCAAACTCACGTCGTACAGTACGGCCAGAACTTTCACCTGAGGATTGTGAGTCGCAGTTAGCGTTCGAACACCACCAGTCTGTCGCAGCAGTGAAGCTCTCAATGACGTCACACACAGTGGTTTCGCCCTGACAAATGAAGCTGCAGGCTGCAGCAATTGCCGCGAGATGGAATGGAGATATACCATTTTGGCCAACGTTTTTCTCGAAATCAGATCACAAGGTGGTTGGAGAGAATAGAATTCTGCGGGGTAAGCGCTGTGTTTTGCGATGTGTTTTTACCCAGTCGAACGCAACGAGTAATCCTCCGAAAGTAAAACTAAAAGCTCCTCGTAACTAATAGCGTCAAGAAACATGAGGAAATCAAAGTCCTATGGATTTTGCTCATTTTTAACCTCACTTCTCAGGTCGTCACAATTGGTGAAGATCTTCTCTGGCTAACGCCACCCTGCTACGATTTATCTGGCAATACAGCAATCATCAGCTCTCCTTTGTTGTGTAATATTGACATGTTTTGTGGCATGATTTGTCACGTTCTCCCTTAGTTCTCACCTCATCCTCGGACTTCATAGCCATTCCATAATTGCCCTTAACTTTGTTATTGCCCTTAGGGCACTACTATGGGTCTAGCCGCTGGCGAGAAATCTGTCCATGTCGCAAATAGGAGACAGATTGTCAGACCCCAAGATATTTAATCCAGTAAAATTCCTGCGCTTTATGCACCATCAGTGATAGCAGCTATTAAGCCACTTATTTTCATACTTCCATAGAGGACCGAAGTTTCTTCGACGACGAAAAATACTGATAATGCTAACGCTATGTAAATCAAGTAAAAAGATCTGAAGAAACCTAACGCATATATGTATGTATATGGGGAACATCGCGGTAACCCCATCCGTCCATCCATTCAGCCCAAATAGAAAGAAGAAGAAAAAGAAACAGAAAAGGATAATGAACATCGTCATCTCAGCCGTGGCCCGCTGGGTAACCCAACGACTCGTCCATTATGCATATTAACGCCTCGATCATGTCCAGTGGGTCCTCTACTGCTGCCACCATTTTCTGTTGGGTCGCTATTGTGACTCCTTCCTGGTGCTGGTCTCCGTTCTCCATACCCGTCACCACCACCACTACCGCCAAACTCCTCTCCGCCGGTACTCCAGGGAGCAGAGCTGCCAACATAAGGGGCTCGATTGCCACCCCTGCCTCCATATCCTCCCCCTGATGTTGCACGGTCACCATAACCTCCGCTTCCTCCGGCCCCTCGGTCATATAAACCCGGTGACCTCCCAGGCGACCTACCGGGCGACGATGCTGGTGGCGGAGCAAACCCTGGACTAGCGAGTTTCCCAATTTTACTGGAGCCTTGGCTCGATGGCGGAGAGCCCTCGTTCCTCCCCGCAGCAGCACTGCCACCACCCCAGAGTCTTTGTTTTAGTCGCTCCTGTGCGCTCACACCAGACCCCCCGCTGCTCGGTGGTGGGGAGTTGTCTTGGTCCCGGGTGTTTGAGGATGAAGAGCTCTGCGAGAATTGGCCTTGGTAACTGCCCGCGCGCTGGGATGGGAGTGGTCGTGCGTTGGTGTAAGGGTCGACGATTCCTCCTCCGCTGAGCGGTGGGTTCTGCATCCGTCCAGGTCCGCGGGCTCCGCGGCGGAGGGATAGGCTCCCTACGGGCTGCAGCAGACCCTGCTGTTGTTGTTGCTGTGCTGGTGGATCCCAGAGGTCGCTCAGCACACCCCCACGACCCATAGGCGCAACACCTCTCCCTGCACCAACTACCATGCCACTACTAGACGAAGCAGGATTATTGAGGTACATAGGCAGTGGGGGAGGCTGCTGGGGCGCCTTTGGGTCTGGAGGTAGCCATTGCGGGAAAGGCCGGCCTTTTTCAATGTAGTAGGCTCGGAGGACGCGGGAGATGTGTGAATCGTCTTCAGTATCACCGTCTGTTTCGTCGGCAAGGAGGGACCGCTTTAGAGAAGTGTAGCGGGAGGTTGTGGTTGTGAGAATAGAGGTGAGGTAAGAGGACATTGTGGCAGTTATCACCGGTGGTGTGCTCTACTCAGAGGTTGTTGTTGTTCGTAGAATAATATTGCTATTAATCTTTTGTGTCAGATCATGTGGCGTTATTGAGAAACAGCTTTACTGTGAAAGCGCTTCGTCTTCTAGGCTCTTGAGAAACCTCCAAATCTGGCTCTGTCCCGTACACCACAGGTGCTGGCGTTGTTCGTTCGAGTTTACACGTTGCTAGAATTGAGTCTCGTATGTTGTGGTTGTGGTGGTGAGGTTTGGGAATGCGCTCGCCAGTCAAATTGTTCACCCCCAGAACAATGCTGTTTCCAAACCCGGTTCTTAATATATACACAACGCGACCACTACAAAAATTTAGAGGAACTTATCACAAGATGCGCACCACCTGCTTGCACTGAGTACAGCTTGTCACACGATTAGGCATTCACACGACTAGGCATGTTTTTCTGTGTCGGCTAAAAATTCCTAAGGAATAAATATATTCTAGGCATCCTCTTGTCGATGTTCAGTACTTATGTTCGAGGTATAGAGTTATCTTAGCCTATAGGCGTGGAGCCTCGGAATTCGAAATTCCCTGTGATATTGCCATTTCTGAAGTCCATAATTTCTCCCTTCTCTGACGATGTTGCTGCCTGTTTTTGGCATAGTTGTGGTGCCGGGCACTATCATCATATGCTCATGTATTTCGATCACATAATTCCCCTCCATTTATTACAGCAATCAGGACCATTCATTTTGATTCGGATCAGTAAAGCTGCCTGAATTGGGCATTAGAGCTCCAGTAAGGACCCTGTGGCGTAAAATAAGCTCTCTAGGCAACATCTATCGTGAACCTCCTCAGGCGAATAGCGCTTCTCGCTGCGGCGCCTCATTCTCCACTTCATACTCAATTTCGAGTTTAGGACCTAAACACGCAGGATTAATAGGAAATACCGTTAGATGGACTCAGTCGTGTAAGTACCTTTCTTCTTTGGTTTGAGCCGTGGCTCATTTCCCCTCTTTCTCTTCAGACCAGCAGCAGCTTTCTTCAACGCAGCCACATCCTCCTCATCCTCACTTGAGTCCTCACTGTCTTCCTCATCTTCATCGGCCTCGCTCTGCTCATCATCTTCGTCATCTCCCTCGCTCCCTTCACCCAGCCAGTCTTCTAAGTCATCGAGATCCTCGTCCTCTTCATCATCTCCGCTCACATACTCGACAAGGCCTACTCCTTCCTCTTCAAGCTCTTCTTCGAATTCTTCCTCCCCCTCAATACCTTCGTCTAAATCTTCATCTCTTATACCCTCACCTTCCCTTTCAAGCCCTCTTAAGACCTTCTTCCACACACCTTCCTCAACATTCAGTGGTCGATCGCCATAAGCTCCGCTCCTTAGTCTCTCAATCAACTCTCTCTCAATAGATCTTTCAACCTTGGCTGCTGCTTCTGCTTTCCTCTCTCTTGTATCTTCCCTTCTCCTGATCTTCGGCGCGAGTTTTGGAACCAACTTCTCTCCTAGTCTTTCTTCCTCCTTCAGCAACCTTCTAGTTCGAATTCCGACTTGTGTCAGTCGTGTAAGTCGCTGTTTGCACTTATGTATCAAAAACTTCGGCCAGTATATCAGCCGCTCATCTATTTGCTCTAAGGCTTTGGCATAGTTCTGAGACAGTTTGATCCGTTCCCACAGCTTCGAGGGCATATGTGCGCGCTCAATGGTTTTCATGTAGAGATAGAGAGTTCCAGTGGCAGGATTTGAGCGGATAGTGGCATAGCGGGAGTTTGCAAGTGGGCATGATTGGCGGTTGCAGAGCCCAGTGACATTGTATTCGTTACGGCAGAAGTTCTGGTTTTTCGTGGTTCTGGAAGAAATAACTGTTAGCAATCTTGAAGTTAAAGCAAACTATCAGCGCGAAAAATTGGCGTTCCCACTTTATTTTGAAGGCGCAGAATTGCTGGTTGATGATCTGCCATACAATTTCATCTGAAGCCATGATGAATATTCTTGGAAATATAAGATCGGCTCGGCAGTTGAGAGAAAGCAAGAGACTGAGACGTGGTCAAGACTGTGCGAATTTTCGAGCTTCTCGAGAAATCTTGGCGACTAGGTGTTCATAAATACGCATAGCACCGCACATTTTAGGATGGCGTATCGAATTCTTGCTTCGCCCAATAGCAGCCATCTCTTTTCAATATCTCTCAATGCGAGCATTGCCTTATGGAGCAGCGCGCTTTTTGTTACGCAGATCTTGGAGAACGGCAAGAACTACTCGACATGCGACATCAATCAGACCTGCAGGTCTGGGGTATGCTTCAAGAGCTATCAGCTCTAATTATCAACAGGAAAGTCTGAAAGTGGTCCCGAATCCCGCACCAGATCTATCGGATGGCAACAGATTTGCTTCTGCTGGCAGCGGACTGACTACTATCTATGCCTTGTCAACGGGTGCGGGAAGAGCGGCAGTTGCAATCATTAGAATATCAGGCCCGGCCTGTATTGAGGTAAAGCGATGATTGTGGAAGCAAAGAGTGAGGACCAATCTAAAGACTGAAATCAATCCAGATATATCGCACTCTGTGCCCTAATCGCCCTCTTCCAAAACCACGATATGCAACCCTGCGTACCATCTATGACCCGTCGGATGCTCCAGCAAGGAACTCCGTACTCGATTCTGGTGCTCTAATCCTCTACTTCCCTGCTCCAAAGTCCGTCACAGGCGAGGATGTTCTTGAACTACACATTCACGGCGGTCCTGCCATCATTAAAGCTGTGCTTGCTGCGATTAGCCGCTGCGTACCTCCAGCGAAAGCAGGTTCAATCCGCTATGCGGACCCCGGAGAGTTCACCCGCCGGGCATTCATGAATAACCGTCTGGATCTCACTCAGATCGAAGCTCTTGGAGACAGTTTATCTGCGACGACAGAACAACAGCGCCGGCTCTCTGTACGAGGCACCACTAGTAACCTTGGAAATCGCTACGAATCCTGGCGGGAACAATTGTTGTATGCACGCGGGGAACTGGAGGCTCTTATTGACTTTTCTGAAGACCAGCATTTTGACGAGTCGCCGGCGCAGCTGGCTGCTTCCGTCGCTATGCAAGTGAAGGAATTGCAAAGGCAGATCAAGGCGCACAGTGCGAATGCTGTCCGTGGAGAGCTATTAAGAGATGGAATCAGTATATCACTTCTAGGCGCACCAAATGCAGGGAAGAGCTCGTTGCTAAACAGGATAGTGGGGCGCGAGGCGGTGATCGTGAGTAAAGAAGCAGGGACCACTAGAGACGTGGTTGAGATTGGACTAGATATCGGGGGCTGGTACTGTAAGCTAGGCGACATGGCTGGGCTGAGAAGTGGAGCCGCTGCAGACAAGATATCGGCATTTCAAGCTACTGGGGGAGAAAAAACGGTCGTAGGAGAAGTGGAACAGGAAGGAATTAGACGGGCCAAGAGGAGAGCGTTGGAGTCTGACATCGTCATCGTTGTGCTCTCCGTCGAGCCAGATCCTTATGGTGGAGGCTGGCGCTTACGAATGGACCCTGCCGTTAAGGATACCGCCGCAGAAGGCAGCGCTAATCGGCAAAGCACAATAGTCGTCGTTAACAAGGTTGATCGCCTAATCGCCGACCACGGCAAGGAAGCACTACCGAGCACATGGATAACCAGCATCCTACAAGCGATCCCGTCTCTGCGTGCTGAAGAGATCTTCCCTATATCCTGCAAGCTCGCAAACACCCCTGAAAACTTGGGATCGGATCCTGGGGGCATCCAAACATTCCTCACTGGGTTAGTGAGGAAGTTCAAGGACATCACTGCGCCTGTCATGCCGGAGGGCACAGACCTACAACACCAACGACGCGAAGAGCCCGATTCGTCGATTTGGGAGGAATCTCTTGGCGCGACGGAGCGGCAGCGGGTTCTTCTTGACGAGTGTAGCCAGCATCTTGATGAATTTGCTGAGCTTATCTCAGGCCGTCGAGGGATGACTGCGGGACAATCCTCCAAAGCTGGCGTTGGTGGAGGTGAGCAGGAGGGTGAAGACGATGTAGATATTGTGATTGCGGCGGAGAGCTTGCGCGCGGCTGCGGATTGTTTGGCGAAGACTACGGGCCGAGGCGAGTCTGGGGATGTAGAGGAGGTGCTGGGAGTTGTCTTTGAGAAGTAGGTGATACCCCTTTCTCCTTGGGCTGCGTTTTCAAGATCATTCAAAGTCAGCTGCGTCACCGAAAAACGAAATTCAGTCACTAATCGCGATCTAGATTCTGCGTCGGAAAATGAATTAATTGCGAATTTTTTTCGCCTCCTTCCGATGCCTTTCTCTTACAGGATATCGCTCCCCTGGTCGTCATCTCAACGTCTCCTCTAGTATATACAGAAAAATCCAAAATACCAAACCCGAAACCAGATGGGGAGTCTAAGAAATACAATCGGCGAAAGACAAAGTCTAAACCAACGCCAAATCCATGAAAACCGGAATCTAAACCAGCGCCAAATCCATGATGAACATCCTAGTCTAAACCAATACCAAATCAATGAAACCCAAAACCAACGCCACCTCTATGAGGGAAATCAAAAACAACCAAAACAATCGCTGGCTAAAGATCAAAAGTCCAGCCCCGACTCGTGTAAAGTCCCATCAGCCTCTTCGTCGCCCATTGTGCGGGTGTGCGCCTAGCGGCGCACGCCCTTTCTTCCGTCTATATTTATGTTGTCTATCCTGCGCTGTGGCTTTTTCCATTGTGGAAATTCCCTAATGGGAAAAATGCGAATGTTCCTCTTGTTCGGGCTCAGTTATAGCCGCCTCAACCCACAATCGTGTTTTTGTAGATGTTTGAAGGGATTTTTTTGTCGTGTGGTTCCTCTTGAGAAGACTTCAGTTGTAGCCGCCTCTGCCATTTGGGTGATGTGTAGGGTGTGTGCGCGTGTGTATTGTTGATGGAGGTTCTCGTCTGATTTGCTTGATTCTGTTGGTGGTAGCAGTTCGCACCACTTTAGTTGTAGCCGCCTCTTCCCATTTTGTGATTGGTGGTGTTTTGTTGAGGGGTTGTTTTCTTCTGTCTTGTTGTGGGGAGGGTGTATTGTAGCTGATTTAATTGTATCCGCCTCGGCCCATGATGGAGATATTTGACGACGTGGAAGAGATGGGGTATAGATAGAGAGAGGACAGAGAATCAGACAGCAACAGGAGAGATGCGAGACGAGTGAAACTGAGAGCGGTTCGAAGAGAGGGAAATGTATTCGAAGGCTCTTTTGTTTGAGAACGGTACTTGAGAAGAGTCGAAATCGCTGATTTGTCGGATTTCGGAATTGAAAAATGGAACTATGATGCCCGGTAGTTAGGATTTTGTGATTGGGACGAAGAAAGCGCTTGAGTCGAAGAAGAGACCTGAGCGATAGATATATCTGCTGTTGATAATGTTATGAAGAAAAAAGAAGTGCGTTTCACTCGGAATATCGAAGACCATTATATATAGGGAGTTGGTAATTGCGCACTTGGCTCGACTGGACCAACTGAGCCCCATTTCGTTTTAGTCACAACCGGCGGCGGCGGTGCAAAGTCAGGAACAGCAGCTAGGAACAGCCCCAGAATCCCGAAACGAGTAGTCCACCCCCTCACGGCGCTGGCCGTTTCTGCGTATCCTGACACACCCCATGACAAAATCTCACCTCATCCAAAGGCGCTCTCAGGTACCTGTATAATCGCTTCACGTTCCGCATCCAGAATGCCCAGGAAAAGATCCTAATTTTAGTGAGGCAACAACCCGTGTCTAGACGAACGACTAGAAGAGTGAAATACTTCGTGCGAACTAAGATGGATTAGGGATGGGTGAGGTGGTGATGGCGCTGCCGGGGTTGGTGGTAGGGCTGGCTGGTTGTTTTTACGCAGTAGGGCTGCGTGGGTTTGGGCGCTTAGAATCTGGTGCGATGGGCTGAACCAGGGCTGGGTTGTGGGAGGCGACCAGATTCAATTAGCACCATAGAGAGTGGAAGATCTGCCAGGCTGTGCATCTATTCCTTTTTCGTACCTGAAGCCGTGGAGCCCTGATACGTAGTCACCCGCCGATGCTGCTTTATGCCTAACACAAGCGCGCCCTGTGCCCCACAGTACCTGTAACTATCGCCGCCCTTTCAATTCGACGGACAGCGACAAATCATTCGTTGCAGAAAGTGAGGCGCATTCAGAAGAATATCGCCACAGCCAGTTGAAGCACCGAAGTGACAGTCAAGTGCAATGTGTGACATAATACGCCTATGTCCGAGAATAGAGGCTGAGCATCTGGGTCATTCTAGTCACAAGGAAAATTTAGGCAGAGAAAGATCTCGGAGATTTGGCTGTTGTGAAGGGTCATCGTGACGACAGATGTTAGGGTTTCATCGCCTTTTTAGTTTGGTGGTGAGGCTGCGAGGCTGATAGATGAGGTTGATGGTGATAACGTAGCCATTGCATATGAGCTGTCGGCGATGACCGAGAGATGAAAATCAGGTAACGTTTTACTTTAGTCGGTGACGGGAAATTCAAAGATGACGAGGCAATGCATTCCTTTGGAGGTAGCGACATTCCTGACGGAGAGATAGATACTCTGTTGAACAAGAGATGGAGATAGAATTGATTGGAATCAGCAAATCTGCCTCCTCTCTCCAATAACTCCTTCAAACCACGAACCAACTCCCCCGCCTCCTCATCCTCCTCAATCCAACTCTCGTCTTTCCCGGTTGAAATTAAGTAACTTTGCACATATACGGGCATCGAAGATTGATGTTCAGATTCGAAGACGTTGTCGCGCAGGCTTATGTTGGAGGAATAGTGGTACGTCTTGGTATGAGAAGGCGAGAGAGCGAGCGTTGGGTTTGGTGAGAAGAGATTTTGTTAGGATTTTTTTTCTTTTTCTTCCTTCACTTTTATCCTACGACGTCAGTTGCAGTTGGAGTTGAAAAGTCGATTCTTCCCAATGTACGGAGTATCTCCGCATAAATGTACACACATAATAATTTTTTCGATACATTTATCTTACGTTTATTTTTGGTCTCAAATTCTGTCTCCGAATTCAGCCAGAGGCCGCCCGCTAGATACATACTCCGTACATATCCCACCCTACGTCTTATTCTCGCGTACTAGATGCCTCGTCTTTCTCCCTCTTCTATCGTCGCCGCGTCTCATCAGCACCCGCTGCTGCCGCTCATCCTCCGCTCGACGCGAAGTCTCCGCTCTGCTCATAATGAGTTCCGCTGGCTGCGTGAGCACGCTATCGCGCTCTCCGGCTCCCAACGCTCAGCACCAACGATCCGTCAAAGACAGAGGATGCTGCTGCGAAAATTCTGTGAGGAGAGAGGGAGAGGTAGGCCTCTGCAATATGTGATAGGAACACAGCCGTTCGGGGATTTAGACATACAATGTACTCCAGGAGTGCTGATTCCACGGTTTGTACTCCCGCATGTTTCCAACGATACCAATGCCTATCTAATCGTGTAGCACAACGCTATGGAAGGCTCGAGACGGAATCCTACACTATGCATCTAGCGAATCTGCTTATAAGTGGGAAGAGAACCAAAAATCGAGACACACTTAACCATCCACTCCGCATCCTTGACCTCTGCACGGGTACAGGTTGCATCGGGCTCCTCCTTTATTCCCTTCTTTTTCGAACTTTTCCAAATATTTATATCGACGGCCTTGATATATCCACTCGCTCTATCAATCTGGCGCGGAAAAACTTGCGGCAGAACGTAGCCCAAGGCAACCTTCCTAGCTCCGCATTGGAACATATGCGTTTTCTTCAAGCAGACGTATTTGATCCTGAGCTTGTGAGTGGTTTGGTCCAGAAAGATGACGACTCGGCTGCCAACAAAGTCGAGTATAAAATCCTCATCGCCAATCCACCCTACATCTCTCCTTTGGGATTCATCAAGGACACGTCACGCTCTGTGCGGAATTGGGAGCCAAAGTTGGCCCTGGTTCCATACCCTTGCACCGAGAACTCTACCGTGAATCTGAACTGTAAGAGAGGTGACGAGTTCTACCCCGTCCTGCTGGCCATTGCAGCTGGAGCTAGATTCCAGTTTGTGGTTCTTGAGGTTGCGGACTTGGAACAGGCAAAGAGGGTTGTGTGTATGGTGCGAGAGAGTGGAAAGTGGAAAGGCGTGGAGATTTGGAGAGATTGGGTTGATCACAGGGACCATTCGAGGTCTTCTGTGAGTTTGGCCAATGGAGGAGAGGTGGCCGTGCTGGGAGAGGGTGATGGGAGGGCTGTCATTTGCTGGAGCGTTGAGGGCGAAACAATATTCGGCTGGCCTTGTCACATGTCGACACTGAAATAAGCAATACTTGCACGCTTCCTCTGGCTATGGGGCATTGATGGGGGCGGAAACCGGGGAGTAAGACATGCGGATTGAGGGAGAAAGGCGGTACGCGAGACAAGTTATGCGAATAGACTGGACTGTACTGGGTTGTGCTGGACTGGATCCTCTCAATTTCCCGCAACACCGCAACGTATTGGCAAACCTTAAGCTTCGATGGCCTTGAGTTGGCAGTGAAATTTTAGCGGATTTGGACATCTGTTGGAGTGGAGTGATTTTGACCAACTGCCGTACTTTGCGTTCCAACCGGAGATACTTGAAGTGTCTCAACGGGGCTTTCTGTCTCACTACTCGGTTTGCTGAAGCATTGCCATCGACAACATCGCTTACCTCGCCTGTTCTCTTAAGCAGTTTGGTGCATTGCTAGTCAGGATTGGGCGGCAGAGTTGTGGATCCAACGCATCTGCAGATCAGACGAAGTTGCCATGCAGAGAATTGTGGGAGAGAAATAAGTGATCTCGCTGCCTGAAGTTCCCGCACCTTAGCAATCCGTCCCTGTCATGAAACGTCGTCTCCCGGCAGTAGGATTTTAAGCTCACGCATGAATGTATTTCGCCCCTAGCGCTCCCTTATGTATCTGCCCCAATTGGGGGATATCACGCCTGGAACTTTGGGTGCTCCGAATATGCTTTCCATAAGTTGTTAAACCAAAGTATTGGCTGGAACGGTCGATTATGTTGAAGGTCTGCGATTTGCGAGATGACACCTGGATCGATTGTTCGATAGCCGGAACATATACTACCACCACGGGACAATTGGAGCTGGGAACCTAGCCCTTCAAACATCGCCCGACCACCGAAAGGGTTCCATGCTTCACGATATGGCATGTAAGTATCACGGTTCATTCCGCTGCCATGATCTAGTCTGATAGCAGAGAGGAGAGTGAGGTTCCAGTAATGGTTTTCTGTCACGATCAACTGTGGTGCATGGATCAAACACTGTACTGTGGACCCTCGAGGGCTGGTTTTAATGAGAATTGTTATAGATCGTTACTAGTTGCTCTCGTCGGCCCTGGCTGTTAGTTTGAAATCTCTCAATCTGTCTTTTGTGTATGTCAAGTTCGCTATACGTCAAACAATAAGACGGAACGAAGGTCGATGAAAGAAGAGCTCGGGGTCGCCGTTCGATGCGTACGGATGGACAGAATCGAGGGCGGTGGCTCAGTTGAGTCCTAACACACGGAAAATTTCAGGAGAAAGAGTCATGAGGGTGGGATTAGGATCCCACAACTTCGAGGGAGGGAACGTGCCATGTTATTTCCAGGAAATTGGATAACAGCTCATGTGCGACGCTGCTACTGGATCATCCCCCCGCTGTGAGGTGATTCATTGAAGGTAGCGGCATAAACTCTGACTTGATGCCTTAGCTGGAGACATGTCACGGTTTTCAAGACGATTGTGCCAGGAAGGTCGCCGCAAACGCAAGACCCAAACTGGGGCACGGCAAATGCAGTCACTCCACCAAAACAACTATACGCCTAATCGTGGCACCAAAAAAGGGCATCGCCCTATCCTTGACCGACACCATGAAAAGAAAAGCCTGCCCTTTCACGGTATAAAAGGAGCATATGAGGCTCTTTCGTATTACGTCCGAGGATTTGAATCGGTGTGTCTGCATGCATGCGATTCTCGGCACGTGACCGATGATGCTTGGGAGCGGCGATGACTTAACGAACAACAACAAACCGTGGCCAACGAAGAACACTGCCTCCTTCTAGCCACTGTGGCCATGGCGTTGGTATTGGGAGCCTCTTTTTAACAATTTGAAAAGAATTCAGCACTATGTTTCTTGTCAGCCTTGCAAGGACGATTTTTAATTATCAAAAGCTGAAATAGTTGGCTTACTGAGTGCGGCGTGACAATGGCCCCCGGCGCTTGGAGAAACTCTCGATTCTTGTCTATAGGGATCTTTGGCAAATGGTAATCATCAGGAAAGATTCCCTGTTAGCAGAAATATGATCATGATAATTCTGCCCGAAATTACCACTATTCATGGATCGAATCGTGGACTAGCTACAACCAACATTAATGTATCCAAATAGGAAAGGGTCATTCCACAAGCGGTCTTTCGAATAGGCAAGAACATCTGCCGCAGGATGACAGCTGGATTGTTACGTACAAATATGGAAGGCACAGTACCCTTTAGAGAACTGTATCCTTTTGCGGCGAACACATTCAGATGATCTATCATGATTTCGCTGGATTCAGTAATTCGGGATTACATATGGTCATTGGTCCGGGGTATCCGTTGATGCGGCACGAAGACACGATCGCCGCTGGGGCTGGAACCACACCATCGGGCAAGATATAGGCAGTCAAGCTCTGGGCGAAGGGACTGCGAGGGTGATATAAAATGCCCCGAACCCTACTGATGGACTCTCCCGCTATTCCATTGTTGTGCGCAACTGCCATCGGTCTCTCTCCTATCTCTCGATATAAAAACACTACAATTTCAGAGCCATAGCCATGTGTGAGATCATATACATTCGCTATTTAGCGTGTAAGGATGAAGTCGAAAGGGCTCGAACCAAGTAGGTTGTTCTTTTCTCTGCAGTTTCATCTTATTGTTGTAATAACACATTTCTGCCCGGTAGATGCCCTGAAGTCCTGGAAGGAAATAAATGTCGCGGAGAACGTCGTCTGACGAGCGATTCGGCAGGAAGTTGTAATGAACCGGGCTGCGCTTTGAACCGGAGCTCTGGAAGGAGGTGGCGCCAAGGGGGTGGAAGGTCCTAGGGCCATCGCTCGACCTGACGTCGGTCCGGCAGTCTCGTTTTACGAGCACGCCTCTCAGCAGTTCTATGACAAGTTCCCTACATTCTACGTCGGAGAAGCCCTTTTCAACCTGGGAGTCTAGATGCCGGATCAACGACGGACGAACACATCAGTTTCAAACCATACAATTTCCTTTCAACGCACCTTGTGGCATTCTGGTTTAGGCAAGTTCAATTTTAGACAGTCATACAAGCGATGCATTGCCATAGGTTATAGAGGATAGAGGTTGATGCTTGTTTTATTTTGTTTTATTTCTTCATTAAATGTACTCCATTTTTTTCTTCATTTATTCAGGGTTATCGGGGATGTTGAGGCATATAAAAGCATGGGGTAGTTCCTTGGGTTATCGTGATGCCTCCTCATTTCTTCAAACCTCCAGGCTGAAGCTGGCTTCATTCCAACTTTGCTCTTATCTGTGGTAGATCTAACGTTTGGTGTGTTTTTTCTTTCTTTTCCCTTCTATCTTTGCTGTTGTTTGCTGTTGCCGGTGCATGCCTGAGGCACTTACCATCATCATTAATCCTCTTGAACTCTCTTTAGCACGGTCTTTCTAAATGTAAATGTATGGTCAACAACAGAGAGTTCTCCTGATCGGAGTCAAATCCTTCGTTCTCCTCATGCGGCTGTGATATCTCCTTTCTGTGGGGTTGCATGCTGTGGCTGTTTTAAAATTCTTCAGTCATGTCTATATATGCACGTGGCGATGTATGCATGCGTATATAGATATGCACACTTCTCTCTTCGTTTGAGTTCACACAGCCAGAGTTTCTTCGGGGCGACGTTGTTTGAAGGTTGTTCGGGGGTTGTGGGGGCGGCGCCAATCACAACGGCGAGCCAGCCGACCCAACATCCATCGTCACTCCGTGTTCCCTTCACCGAAGCCGCCCGGGACTTGCCGTCTCGGCAGGTACGAGTGTGGGATGATGGATTGACGTACATACATCTGCGACAAGCTGCTGCCAACAAGCTCTTTCTCCGCGTCAACCCTACGCATGCATGTCGTGGCTGGTTGATAGAGATGGTGTTGTGCTTGTGTCGTACGACGACATACATCACAGAAATCGCTTCTGGGTTCTATTTTTCTCACTCCAGAAGACCCCACAGGAGACAACGACACAATTTTCAGATATCATAATCTCAGAAGGAATGCTCTCCGCATTTGGACTGAAAACAAACATCTGCCTCGCTCTTGTCAGGATGGGGGATGGCTGCAGCTCTGCGGAGGGATCGACAGGATCGACAGGATCGTCAGGATCACCCATCGCTAATTTTAATATCGAGATCGAAGAATTTTGCATTCCGTAAGCCAAGGGATGGGAACAGCAGGCTCGCGTCTACGGCGTAGGTGATAGGGCTCATGCCGGTTTCCGAGTACCTATGCACTGCTCAAACCCCCTTCCTTCATTCCTTTAATCTTGTTTACTTGACAACACACCGCTACGTCGTTCTCTCTTTTATCTTCTCTCTTCCTAGAGCTTTCATCATCTTCACCGCTAGCATCAGCAACATCAAAATAGTCGTCATTCGTTTATTACCTCCACACGAAACCGGTTTCTTGACACTCGTTCAAGACGGGAGTGCGGCGACAGGCCCCCACGATCTTTACTTCCTTCGCTTTTACTCCCCTTGTTGATAGGGTTGAAAGAGAGAGAAGTGGTGGGTAACCCCACACGGCATGCAAAGTGGCGGAAACACAACATTGAAAAAAAAATAGAATCGACGTTGTTTGCGACAGCGGACAGCGGCTTCTTTTCTTTTTTTTCTGAAAAAATAGTGTTTTATGTATGAGCAAATGGACTCGATTGAGCATCTCGTATCGAGCTGCGAGAGTGGAGGGTTAAGGAGAGGGAGCACCAGTGTGCTGGTGGATCTGGAGAAACAACAAGGGAAGAGTCATAATGATGGCGATGCTGGTGGCGGCGAGGATGAGAACGATAGTAATATTATTAATGCGGGAACGACGGCAACGGCATCGACGACTAGGAGAACAAGCAATGAAGACCACCGCGTTCGCTCTGTTCCCATTGCATCGTCACCATTGTTGGTGTTGGAGAAAGCGGCTGGAAGGCTCCGTTCTGATCGCCCGGAGTGCTTCAAGACCACGTTGCAGGAATGCCTGTTCGTATTAACAGCCACCATGGCCCTGGCCATGGCGATGTTCACGCAGGGTTGTGCGACCGTGGTCGCGTCATATATCGGAAGAGATTTGGAGATGACGGCTTCGGAGATTACGTGGATTTCTGCGAGTTCATCGTGAGTTTTAAGTGGCTTTTTGAGAAGTTCTTTTTTTATTTAAATTTTTTGTGGTATCATAGGGTGGTTGAGAGGGCAGGGTTGATGGTGACGATATATTGGGATCTGCTAACAATAAGGAACCAATCAGGTTAAGCGCAGGAGCCTTCCTCCTCTTCTTTGGCAAAGTCGCAGACGCCTTCGGCCGGCGCACCCTCCTCCTCACCAGCATGCTCGGTTTCACCTTTTCCGCCCTCACCACCGGTTTCGCTAACTCACCCCTTCACATGGAAATTCTCCAAGGACTCATGGGTCTCTTCTCCGCCGCCGCTGTCCCCCCAGCTGTCGGAGCTCTGGGTGCTGCCTACTCCTACCCCTCTGAGCGCAAGAATAGGGCTTTTGCTTGTTTCAGCGCGGGGAATCCACTGGGGTTTATCATGGGTGCGGTCATGTCGGGGATTGCGGCGAGATTGGCGAGTTGGAGGGCGTCATTTTGGGTCATGACGGTTTTGTATGGGGCTATTGCCCTGGTAGCGTTTTGGACGATGCCAAGGGATCGGAAGGAGGATGTGGGGAGGGTTAGCTGGAGGGCGGTTAGGAGGTTTGACGCTGTGGGGACTGTGTTGACGGTGCTGGGAATTGCGATGTTTTCAAGTTCGTTGTCGTGAGTATATTTCTTTTAGCTTTTTTGTCCGGTGATTGTTGTGGCAGTGTATAGATGAGCTGATGGTGAGTGATAGACTCGCGGGTGGTGCGGCAAATGGATGGCGGACTAACTATGTAATCGCTCTTCTGATCCTCGGTGTTGCATGCATGATTGGCTTCGTCGTCTGGGAAGGTGTATACAGATACCCGCTGATGCCGCTGCATGTTTGGAGAGACCGAAATTTTTCACTTGTAAGAGAAACCCTGCTACCTACTAATTTCATCTCATCTAGACTAGCAAGACACCCTGGCTAACAAAAGGAAGATTATGGCAATTCTTTTATTGGGATTCATGGGTTTTATGGCCGCAAATTTTTGGCTGTCATTGTATATGCAAGAGATCTTGAATTACTCGCCCCTAAGCGTGGCTGTGCATTTGCTCCCACAGGCCTTTTCGGGGATTGTGGTCAATGTTTGTTATTCTCTATACCCCATGATCTCATCATCCGCTGACACTAGAGATTTACAGATCATCGCAGGGCTCATCCTCCACCGCGTCAGCAACAAACTTCTCACCGCGATAGGAGCTCTCTGTTACGTCATCGCCTTTGTAATATTGGCGCTCATGAAGGAAACTATGTCCTATTGGACAATGATCTTCCCTGCTCTGATCCTGAGTGTTGTCGGCGCAGATCTGCACTTCAATGTCGCTAATGTAAACACCGCCCCTTTCTCCCAGGCAACCAAGTCAAAACTAATACCAGATAATAGATGTACGTCATGTCCTCCCTCCCAGCCTCCCAGCAGTCCCTCGCAGGCGGCGTTTTCAATACCGGAACTCGTCTCTGTATGACCCTAGGTTTAGGTATTACGACTGCGATATACAGCAACCTCGTCCCCAACGGTCAAACTATCCAGACGAACAAAAGCATAGCGCCATATCAAGCAGTTTTTTGGTCTGCGGCGGGAATGGCGGGTGTGAGTTGCCTGATGTTGCCTTGGTTGACTATAGGTGTACAGGGACGACTACCCACTGGAGATGGCAAGAAAGGAGAGTCCCCAGTCTCGCCGACAATGGATGAGCTAGAATCTTCAGCCGCGACGTCTTCGATGGCTACGCTAGTAACGAAGTATGGCGGCCATGAGAACGAGGGGTTGGGCGAGAAGTTAGAATTGGCATCGCCATCGTCGGCGACTATGGTATTGAGGAATGATAGTGATTTATTCACCAGTGTGGAATCAGAGAAGGTTGAGGATAATATCTTCACAGAAACGCGAGGAGAGGCGCCTGCTGAAGGTGGTGATAGAGAGAAGAGGAACGAAGAGGAGGATAAGCTAGACACATCTTCTGAGGGAGGGTTAGATGATGTGAGGAAGAGTAGGTTTGAGGAAAACCTAAACTCCTCGGCTAAGCAGTCTATCTTGGTTGCGGCTGTAAGACCAAAGGACCAGAATAGCATTGAAGATGGAGAGGAGGGGAGGGGAGATCATAGTGACGAAGTCCTGACGGGAGCTCTGAAGAATGATGAGGATGTTGAACAGCAAAATTCCGAGGGTGATTTGGGCTCGTCCTCGGAAGAACCAGAGGCAGCACTCGACAACGACGTCAAGAAGACCACTTCTTCAGAGAATCCCCTGGATTCCACCTCCTCAGCAGCAGCGCAAAGACAATCTCTCCCCCCGATCACGCCCAAACCAAACAACACGACCAACAGCATCAAAACCACCACCGCGACGGAAGACACCCCCGATCACCGCCCTCCAACAACAACAGCAGCAGCACTACAACCAGAACTCCCTCCAACACCACCCCCAGAGACAAGCCCCTCCGGCACCCCAAAAATCCGCTTCTCAGCCCCCCTAGCCACAAGGTCCCAGAATTGCCAGGCCATTTCGACTCTGGATTCTCCCTCTCTAATACCCAAACATTGGTCTGCCCCCCTAACAAACCCACAACCCCTCGAAAACAACAATAGTAGCAGCGGTGGCGGCAGCAACAATGGCGATGATTTCAAATCTTTGATTGAGATCGAGAACGCACCTCCGGGGCCGGGGGGAGCGTTAGAGAACACAAAACGCCTCCCATCCGAGATGAGCTTCCTGAGTTTCGAGGGGGGGGATTTTTCTGTTTTCCCTTGAGGGATGTTCGTCATCCCCTCAAAAAAAAAAAAAAAAAAAAAAAGATCTTGAGAGTTGTCTATGCGTGATTGATTGATTGGTTGGTTGGGAAAGGCTATGGGAGGGAGTTTATGTAAATTTTATTTTTATTTTGGCGTTTGTCCTAGAATGAAGAGGAGAAGAGGAGACATGTAAATGTTTAATCATAACTTACTTAATTTTAATAATTTATTGATTCTAAGCATAGGAGAGAGAAAGTGTGTGTGAAGGGAAAGAGGGGGAGTATGTATTATTTTTTAACATTTGACACGTCTTCCGAATTCAAATTCAATAAGATTCTGCGTAGTACATGGATGGCGAATATATGAAGCCCAGCCACCCAGGCAAGTCAGGGTGGATGAGTTTTGCGTTTTAACATGGAGCTTTGAAAAGCACCTACCCCATATACCAGGGAATGGAATAACTTGAATTTCTGCTTTGAAATAAAAACTACCTAGCCATGGACAGGCATTAAAAAAAACAAAAAAAAACACAAAAAAAACCTCCCGCTCGTATACGCCCCCTCCTGGATTCGAGTAAAACTGGGAAGAAAAAGAGACACTATAAAATTGTTGTCCCGAGTCTCCTAGAAGAGAAGGGAAAAGCAAAAGAACAAGAAAAGACCAAAAATAGGAGGAAAGAAAGAGGAGGTTCCCCAAGTATTTTTTCCAAGTGTCCCTAATATCTTAATAACCATCCCTATCTAATTCACCCATCCAGCCCATTTAAAGTGCCAACAGCTGCTCCCCCCCACCTCCTCCCTCAATACTAAACCGATCCCCATCTCTCCCGAGTTCATAGCTCAACACTGAGCCACAAAAATACATCAGCATGAGCCGATACCTCCTATTCCTCTCTACGCGTCTCCAACTCTCCGTGCGCGATCTCGCGCCCAACCCCGGACTTACATCCATCAGGGCCTCGCGATCAACAGCCAATTCGCGGCCTTGAATAGGTGCGAGGGCGACGCCTACCAGTGGGACGTCGGGTCGATGGCCGTCTTTTTCTTGCGATTTGAAGGGCAAGATGGCTTCGAGGCGGAAGGCGAATTTCTCGGCGATGGAGGAGGAGGAGGTGAGGGTTAGGAGGAGGACACGACCCGATTGGGAGGCGATTACGGCGAGGCTGAGGTCGGGGACTTGAGCGACCATGTTGAGGCGGCTATAGTGGTAGAGCCAGTTTAGATGCGGGGGGATGTTCTGCTCGAGGGCTTTCCGGCAGATGGTGGAGGCTTGGAGGGTCGGGGTTTCGAGGAGACGGATGTGTTTTTCGGTTGAGAAGAGGATGGGGAAGTTGGGAATTTCGTCTTGGAGGTCTGGGGGGCGCTCGACGAGGATTGAGGAGGGCGGTGGCATTGAGATCCGGTCTGGGAACGTTGGGAGTTGCGCCATGGGGGTGTCTCCATCGTTAGGGTGTTGGTCTAATAAAAAGTCGTGCTGATCGGTGGGTGAGAAGGCGTTAGCTGGTAGGTGATCGCTGTCGTAGAAATTAGGAAGAGTCGCGTATATAATTGCCAATGCTTCTTCTACGTTTTCGGGATTGGCGACCATCTGTGGGGGATCATTTCCTTGATCGCCTGTCTCCTGATCCTCCAAATCTACGTACTCGTCTTCTTGACCCGCTGTAGCTTCCCACCCTGCATATTCTCCATCATCCTCTTCGTCCTCGTCATACACATCGTACAGGCTGTAGGACGGATGCCAAAAAGATGAGTCTCGCACTTCTCTTTTGCTTTCCGTGATGTCCCACGTAGTGCTCGACATGTTGATGTGCTTGCCATGGTGTGGCTCTGGATCCCAGCCGAATGTCTCTTTGAGTCCCGAAGTAGGTTTGAATGATCGTGGATCTAGGCAAAGGACACCCCACCCTCGGCTGTAGTGGTCTTGCGGTTAGCTGACGTAGGCATAGATAGTATTCGTGGATGTAATGATGCTAGAAAGCACCCAACCGGAATATATTGAACTCAAAGAGTACACCCTTCAGGCCTCAAATACCCAGAGAACTATGAATGGTATCCCCGCTAATGACTTGGGTAAGTCATCCAGCGGGTTTGACTGCTGTCCAACATATCTCATCGATTGTAGGGATTCCAAAAAATGAAAAGGGTTGAACTCACGAGACGTCTATCGAAGTCAAATTACTAAACTGCCCCAAAGGTGTCTGGTCAATGAACATCGTTCTATTCACTATCTCCCGGCACCAAACATCCCATATGACCACCGCACACTCGATATCCGTGCTGACCAGCCACCTCCCTCGGGCATCATCCTGAGAGTTGTAAAACGCGAGACTAGGGATATTATCACCATGGCCCCGGAGAGTGATTCGATAGTTCTGCTGCCTTGACAACAGTCGAGATGTTGCAGATGATGCGAATGGATAGGGGTTCGTAGGGATGGGGTTCTCGGGGCCCATGGGAACCCAATCGACGGAATCCGATTGGAGAGCATTCTTTTCTAGTGCTCGAGCATAGACGGCACTGCTCTCCGTGGCCAAAGCGAAAGCAAAGACGGTGATATCTCTTGTGTTCGCGCTGACAGCGATCATCCTAGCTGACTTATGGATTGCCAGGCCCCAGGCACTCTTACCGACGTTCTCGTTAAAAAAAGCTTTGACGTGATCTCCTTCATCTCTGTGAAGCCCTTCGTTGGCAGTCCGTCTCTCAATGGCAGCAAATATCTTCTGCGTCTCGTAGGCAACCACATCTCCATCATCACACACACAAGACAAGATCTCCTCTCCTCCTAAGTCACCAACGACCAGATGATTGACCGCGTGTGGGTTTTCCGGGTCAATATAGCCAGTGAGGCCCTCTCGAGAGACAGGAAGAGTGAGGATCAGATCAGGGCGAGAACGGAGAGCTTGTGTTGGGAACCGTGGTTGGTAGACCCAAATCTTGTCTACATAGGCTACAAAGTAAAGATTCCGGACTTGAGATAGAGCGGTCTATTTTGAAGGCAGAAGTCTAGTCAGTAGACGTTCTGATACTGATGTGAAATTTATATGTAGAAGGAGGGTTTCTATGGCATACAAGACTATTTCTTAATCGGGAATGTCTTGGGACTTCCTCAGGATCATATCTCTCTCTAGTGTATCCAACAGGTATCAGCCACGACCTCCGCAAGAGCAAGGTAGATTATGGAAGCAATTCCTACCGAGGGAACTAAAGTACAAAGAATCTCCAAGTTCAGTGACAGTTTTTCTTTCTGAAATTTGTGCGAAACGCGAGCAAAGGGTTAAGTGAGAGGAGAACATACTCTTTGATCGTGATCCTGGACCCCACTGACGCCGACATTCAACTCCTTGAATGGCCTTGTCGAACCCATCAGTATCTCATCCCGCATCGGCAAGGTCTACCGGGTAGCTATGCTCATGTAGTTCGGGTTAATGAAGACACATATCGTGCTCGCTGTTGAATTTTCCTGATGCGTGGAAGGAGAAGAAAAGGTGTTTCCGGGCACCTCTCTGGGCTTTCATACGGGCACGTTAGTTGACTATCGATAAGAAGCCGGCGCCCCGCACAAAAGGGCCTCATGAGCTACTGTTCAGTTTGCAAAAATAGCTTCTCCGAGTCTCGTGCATATGCCATCCTTTCGTTTTTTTACTCTCTGACACTCAATGCAAGACACCGATAAAGTAATCATGTACATATGTGTTTATTCCCATGCATTTGTCTGCAGTTTCGTGGGTCGTGCATATGCGACTGGACAGACCGAGAAGTTCTGCCGCAGGTAGCCTGCCCAGTTTAATCATCGAAATCCATCAGATATCGAGTGGGAATGATGGATAAAAGAGCCTTGAACATTCGAAGAGCATCATATGTTTCTCTATTTGCTTTGCATTAGACGGAAAGCTAGTAACACATTGGGGTTTATTGCCTCTTATCGATTAGTTATCCTTGGTTAGGGTGATATTTGCCCGACTAGTTAGCTGGTCCATCGTTTCAAGCAATGACTTCAGAACGACAACAAGACTGCATAACTGCTATCGGAATGGCTGATGGAGGTCGGTTGGGATGAATATCCATCACGGGATTTACCGAAAGATATTTATGAAACGTATTCTTTTTATCAGATCCAGATCTGATAAATCGCCTGGACTCCAGGCAGTAAGGTACTCTAGGAGATAACTAGGGGCAACGGGTAACGCTTTAAGTGATAGGGTACCCCTATGAGAATCATATATCGAACAAGTTACTAGTAGTACTTTAAGTGGTGGAGTACTCCTAGAGGTATGATATGTTCAACGAACAACTGGAAGCTCTTCAGGTGGTGGGGCGCTCGTGGAGAACATAGGCTACGAGATGTCGGCGATGAAGTTCATGTTTTCTCACAGATCACAAAAATGCAGTGAGAGAAGCCTCTTGTCAATAGCTCTTTCATCTCCCTCAGGTACCACACCCGTCATACAGATCCCCACTACACAACCATCCATTAGGCACATAGCGGGGCGCCGGTTTTACCCAATATTTCCAAACTCCTCGAAGATAGGGTAAGGGTAAGGGAACAGCTGAAAAAAGACTAACGGGAATGAACCTCCGGCCGAGTGAAAAGCGGGAAAAATCACGTGAATAGTAAAGGCACATTGGTAGTTTCAGCTCAAAAGAACAACAATAGCAGCAATTTCCCACCCTATGTGTCTCCACTACCACCCCTCCATCTGTAGTGGGCCGCCCTCCCACGGCGCGTCATCCCCACCCCCTGGCTCCCCCATCTCGTCTCCAAAATCCATCTTCTCCAGCTCGCGGACAAAGAAATCCTGTTCCTCCTCTAGGACAGTCATGTCTGCGCCCATCTGTTCAGGATAGCGTTTCAGATTGTGCCAATGGGTTAGCGCGCGAAGTGCCTGTTCAAGGGGAAGTGCCTCCTCGACATCCGCATCGACGTCGCTGCCCGCGAGCCAATCATCTCGGAGCTCCGGACGGCAATATAAGTATACCGCGGTGATGACGCGCATGTTGCTCTGGCGCCACTTGCGCCCGCAATAGGGCACTTGGCCCTTGAAGAGCTTGAGGGTGTATAGGCGAAGTTCTGGTTGGGGGACCTTGAGGGATTTCTTGAGGATGGTGGAGGACTTGTATTGCACGAGGAGGAGGTTGCGGTGGGCTTTGGTCTTGCAGATCTTCTGCATGATTCGGAGGTAGTTGATGGAGGAGAAGAAGTTGCGCCAAGAGAAGCTGGTGATGGGTTCAAGGAGCATGTCGGAGGTTGAGACGGGGTTACCTAGTTCGTCAACTTCAGGGGGACGTTGAGGTTGGTTGTTAGTGGAGGTTGCGGAAGAGGTGGGAGGGGAAAGTCCTGGGGTTTCGGAGAAGGCCGAGATGTCTACAGCGGGGGAAGGTCGGGAGAGATCTCGGCGAGGTTTAATGATTGGAGGCGGGCAGGTATCGTCCTCGCTTCCCTTCCCCTGCATAACGTCGGACGTAGCGTTTCGACTGTGGGCCTGGCAAAAGTGGAAGAAGCTGTCCATCCATCAGCATGGTTGATCCAAAAGGCTAGTTTGAGATTAAAGGGAAATGACCTTAGCTTCTCGTCCGTTTTTGAGTCAACAGGCTTCTCCGTATCCTGATTTCCGAAGAGCTGCAAGCGACTTAACCTGAGCTTCTCACTGTCCGTTTTCGAGTCAACAACCTTCTCTATCTCTTGATGTGCAAAGAGCTTCAATATCAATGGGAGATAGTTTGAATCTAAGAGCAGCTGCGTCATATATTCAAACTTCAGGATATCTATAGGGGTTTTCCGTTAGGTTCGACTGCAGGGAGCTATTTCACTGAGGTAAGCTAGACTCACGAGATAACTTGAACCACTTCAGAATGAGGAGCAGGATCCCCGAAACAGCTTTACCCGTGATCTCACGTGATCTTATGCTATCGAGTTCCTCAACGGACATTTTGGGTTCCAAATCATTAACATCGTTTTGAGGCACTCCATTACCATTAATTGCGCGGCCATTCTCTTTACCCTTGCCCCTATTTTGTCCGTTGCCATTGCCATTGTCCTGTGATTGAAATCCGGGACCTAAACCATTTTGGCCAGTCACAACAGTTGATTGAGTGATCAAGGTAGTGACATTCGCCAGAATCACCTTAAGTAGGACTATAACGAGCGATTGGAGATGAGGAAGGGCCTCTCGCTAGTCAGGAACCAGAGTTAGTCTGGTAAGTGAATGATATGGCTTGTCCAGTGCACTTACGTAGAAGTCTTCAACAGCTTGTAATCTCCTTATAGCCTCCAGCCTCCCTTTTCCTTCGCAGCTCCCATTTAGGTCACAGTCAGTTCCGCTTGTGAGTTCCACTTTCTTCAGATCTTCATCTTCGCTTAGACTACCCCAACCCCTTTCGAACTTCATGTAACGTTCTCTCTCTGCCCACAGTTGCTTCATTGCCCTCGTCATCCTCATTCTCTTTGAAAACAACTCGCCGGCCTCTAGAATAGACGTTGGGATATCACTGCCTTCCCATTTCTTTCCAACCAATGCCTCCTGTCGTCCGGCGCCCCCTTTACCACCAGCGCTGTTGCTTGTACTGTCAAGCGGTGGATAGAGAAATGGGAAGTTCTGGTTCGTCTGGTAGTTCTGCTTCTTCCCGGCCTTTCCACCTGGGCCAACAGGCGACGGTGGGGGAGACGGTGCTGGAGTAGCAATATGTACAGGTTGGTGGAGGATCGATCCACCATTTCCAGTAACATTGGCAGGCCCAAACCCCACGCCGGTGGCTCGGCTTGAATGATTGGGCAGCGGAGGAAGGATTGAATTATTTTCGAGCTCCAATGGTAATAAGGGTGGTGGCGGGTTATAAGCAGGATATTTCGAAGTGAGCTCCTGTCGAAATAAATGGTAGTCCAACGGCGAGGCCGTGATAAGTGTTTTGTCCGCCGAAAAACCAGACTCTACACGAGTATACTCCTTTGTTTCGTTGATCTCTTTCGTGCCGCCAAACAGTAGCAATATAGACTTCCAAAATAGGAGAAATAGCTTCAAGTTCGTATATTAGTCGCGAGGCTTCAATTCAAACAGGATTGAGAAACTTGTACCTTTGTCACAGGTAGCCCTGGCGAGTCCTCCCACCGTAGCTTTGCAAGGATTTTGACAAAAAATGACAAATAGCTCGGCTCCAATTCAGCTGCGTAAGTTCTCAGCATCGGCTGAAGATTTTCAACTTATATCTAAATGTCTGACTTACCGATCTCATCCCTGATTCCTGGATCATTGCCACCCTCTACTTGCCGTCTACCTGCTTCCACAAGAAGATACAACATCGTTAAAGTATTCCTCAACTCTCTAGTCTCAGCTGCCTTGAGCGCCTGCTGCTGTCCCGGTGGGCTTTGCTTATCAGATAAATCCTCCCTATTTCAAGCACATTAGAGTGATTATCCTTTGCACGGCCAGGGGTATTTCAGGCTGACCATGACCTTAAGCAGGCACCCCTTAGAACATCGAACACAGCCTGAATGCCCATCGCTTCATAAATAAGTCCTGCTCCTTGCATCATCCAATCCATTTGAAGGCCTGAATCTTCAAATTTATCACTGGCTTTGGCCTCCTCACCCTCAGTCTTACTACTAATGTCTTCTTCCTTCTTATTCTTTTGGGGTGACTTTAGCCCTGCCGTCTCCTCCCAGGTCCCGAGCCCCACATAAACCAATGACTCTAAGCATTCTCCACGTCGCTGAGCATCGACGCTCTCTAACCCAGCCACCTCACTCTCCACAAACCGCCTTCTCTTAGAAATATTTGCCTCAATCCAATTCACTTTGTGTTCGGAAGCAGCGCTGGTCTTTGCGACAAACTTGCCCCACTTCTTCTCAAAAGTTGCCTTGGCGCGCAAGACATCGTTCTGCTCTTCTTCACTATATGTGAACCACTCCTCAAGTTCTTCAGGGAAGGATGCGGTATCCTGATATACAAAGGCATAAGCAGCGGGTTCGTATCTAGGCATGTCATTAACGAGCCTCTTCAATTGCATTAAGGAGAGTGAGTCAGTCGGAGCGCCCACTTGTTGTTGCTGTTGTCCTTGTGGCGGTGGTGGAGGTTGTTGTTGTGGGGGCCGCGCCTGAGAATCGATCCGTGGATATTGTGGCCGTTGCGGCAGCATTATCATCGTCGTGGGCATCTTCTTCCCCGCTTCGCCTTGCGCTTCACTCCCATTCTCTCCACCTCCAATGATACCTCGAGCAGAATCTACGATCGGGGTATCAGGCCCACCCCATTCCGACGCAAGGGCTGCAAGGGCTTCGAAGTCCACTTCATCCGCCTTCATTGTCTCGAGCTCTTGTGAGGTTCCTGACTCAGCAGAATGCTCTACCATTTCGTCGTCGAACCACTTCATATCCAATTCCTTGTCATCACCCTGCCGTTCTTCGTTAACGTCGTCTGGGAACATGTCGTAGATTACTCTGCTGATGTTGCGTGTGTTACGACAAGGATCTTTGCGGCTCTGCAGGTTTTCACCGCTTCACCTCCAATGTTTCCAATTCTGGTGGTTTCGCCTTTACATCTATTAACTACATAAAAGTACTACACTTGAACTATATTTCAGGGAACCTGTAAATATTGGAAGATGATGAAGCGGTCGTCGTTTTATTGAGGTGTGATGAGGCTAAGTACAACACAACGCATGACTAAGCCGCACAACACCCATTCCAACAAAGTACGGACCACCTTAACACAGCGGCCACAACGAATTTCCAACAGTAAACCCTTCATTACATAAACTGCTCATATATGTTATTTCCATGGAAGCTTCAGCAGTTCTTATTACGATGGCCGGGGGGCCACGAGCATTATGTATCCGTCTGTGAAACTCAAATATGGTATACAGGAAGAAAGTAACGCTTGCTGTACGAAAACAGGATTAATAATAATGGATGGCAAAAGAGACTAATCAAGGAGCCGGCCTCGCAGTCAATAATACAAAAACCATAATCTATAGATTACAATGCCTTTCGCATAAGGAGCACATGAACCAGAGCCACCATACACACCTCACTTCGCCATGACGTCCACGTACCCTCTCTTAGCTTTGCTCTTCTTGACTGTCCCACCCTTCCTTGCTGCACCTGGCGGGCCAATTAGATCATCAATCGATGACGCATTACTCAGCGCTGTTGAGGGACGTGATGGAGGGCCGCTGGAGCTGCCTATTGGACCGCTGAATTGAGCCGGCGGTGCCAGACTAGCCGTGGGACCGACGCTCGAAGGCGAATCTGTTCGAGGAGGAGTGCTAGCTATCAGGGGTGAACGAGGTGGTGATGAAGCGCTGTGTAATAGATGTAGGCCGTTGAGTGTCGGAGTAGCGCTTTCCGTTGGGGAATAATGTAGTGGGTTAGTGGTGGGTGGTGCGGATGGGGGCGCAGATGGAGGCGTGGATTTGAGAGCGGAAGCAATACTGGGAGGCCCAGAAAAGGACCTTGGCGTAGGGCCCCGAGGAGGAGGAGGCGTAGCTGCTGGAGCCGGGGTGGTTGCTCCAGCCTTCTGAATAGATCAGTTAGAATGGGTCAATATTAGTCGACTTCAAACAGCATAATACCTTATTTACCCATCTCTTCAGCTCTGGGTCGTAGTAGAAGGAATTTTCTTCTCCTAGCTTTGCTTTAATAGGCCCAGCTGGCGCGTTCGGGTCTTTTTTACCGAACCAACTTCCAAACCAACCCGACTTCTTTTCTCCGGATGCTTCTTGCTTTACTATAAGAACATTAGATCACCAGGCCTCTGAATTTAGCAGATAGACCAACCGTTTGAGGTTGTCGCTTTCTCCTTACTCTCCTTTTCCTTCTGCTCGTTATCCTTTTTTAATATCTCAGCTGCCCGAGCAGTAAGATCATCGTCATCGTCATCATACATGAATGATTTCTTCTTTGGATTTTCTTGAACTGGTGATGCTTCTTGACTTTCTGCTTCGTTGTATGGGGCCGAAGACTGAGGAGGCTCATAGCCTGAGTAACTTGGTGGATTATAACTCGATGACGTTGTCTCCTCTACCCCTGTGGAACTCGGAGTATGATGACGAGAAACTGATTGCTCTGGTTCGTAACTCCGATATGAGTTGGTAGGATCTGAAGGCGGGTCATGGTTGTGAGACGTAGCATTAGGCTGGTAGGGCGATGATGCTGGAACGTCAGAGTTCATCAAACCATATGGATTTTGTGCTGGTGGTGCTGATTGAGAAGGGTGAAGTGAAGAGAGCTGTGTAACGCTCCGGTACTGCGTAGGTTGCAATTTCGGTTGATAGAAAGATTGCAATTTGGCAGGATCAAGGGTACCATTTTGCGGCATCTCATGTCCGTTGTATGCGCCATCAGCCAATCGCTTAGCATCATAGGAGCTAGGCTGCGACTCCATTGACATCCTCGGTTCATGGGACGGTGTTTGGGGGTCATATGAAGAGTGGCTTTGCGGTTCATATGATTTTTTTGGAGCATACCGAGAGTTATCGAACGTGTAAGTAGTCCCGCTTGGCGGAGGGCCAGAATCTCTAGAGGTGTATACTGTGCCATATAAATCAGCAATTGAACCTGTTCGGCTCAAAGACGGCGTGTCTCCAGCGATCTTTGAGAACGGCCCAATTTCAGGAAGACCATCCTTGCCAGAACCAGTAGAGGCGGCATCACTGTCATCTCCAGCCACAAAGCTGTTGAATTTCGCCCACATAGACCCAGAGACCTTCTCCATACTTGGTTTCGATATCCAGGAGCCAGAACTATCTTTGGGTGACTGCTGCAGCCTATTCGAGAGATCATCTAATATTGAGAAGAGGCCGTTGTGGTAATACGGCGACGTCTTTGTCGTCGACCTGATACCATTTGCAATGACTGTACAATAGCTCTGAGCCTCATTGCGGTATCCATAGTCCGCTAGGACTAGGGCATGGTGGAGCTTGTAGGCCTGCAAGTGAGGAGCGGGGTAACCATGACCTGAAGGAGTAAGAGACGCCGCAAACTCATAAATTTCACTCAGAAGAACCGACTCCAGATTTCCCGCGAAGTCGATTGGCTGTTGAATATGATCTGCACCGAGAAGGGCAAAACTCGTTTGTGAATCATCCGCGCCACCAAAAGCTGGATGGGAGCGTACGAAAAGGTAGCAGAGGTGTGCGGCTTCAACTCTGCCGTATCCGGCAAGTAGCCTTCCCAATGACATGAGGGCCTGCTCGTCATCTGCACTACGGTTACTTAATACCAAACCTAGGGTCTCCTTCCATCTATCAAGGCCTTCTAGAGCGTTCTTCGTTGGTCCTGTATTCGCTGATGTGCTAACCATCTGCAAACCTGCTCTTGCGGACGGGGGTACGAGCTCATCAATACTCTCCTCCCAGTTGCCAGCAAATATTTCGTAGAGTGCTGCTAGGGACTCAGAGTTGCCTCCTATGTTCTTGACCTCCTGTCGCACAAACTCTTGAACTACCTGCTTCCATATGGCTTTGTTTAGTGTTGAAGAAATGAGCATGGCGTGCCCCCAGAGTCGCTTATCGACAGCGTACCAAACTGCCTTTTCTCGGTCCCCTTTGAGAAGGTCCTTGCGCAATGTCCCCAGCGTCGCAAGATCCACCGAGTCTGACTGAAGCTTGACATTTGTAGACTGCATATTTGCGGTGGCTCCGCCAAATTGAGATTGGGGGTCATCCGTCTCACTCACAACTTCCGGCATCAATACAGCCCTAACAGCCTTTTCTACGTCAAGGTTGCCCTCCAGAGCCCCATCCCTTTCAACTAGAACCTGCAGAACCTTCCAGAGCAGCAGCTTTTCTTCATATCTTTTCCTAACTTCTGCAATTATTGGTCCATGCCGTAGTCTGCCAGCCTCTCGTTCTTGTGACTCGATATTTTCAGCAAGCCAACCCAGCACCTCTTTCTTCTTCCCCTTCGCCCGTAAGGGCCCGGGAAACCTTGCAAACCTGTCTTCAAGTGGAAGAACATCTTTTGCGTTTCTGATTTTCACTTCCCCTGGGCTGCATATCATCAAGGGCTGAGTCTGGCCTGAGCTATATCTCGGAACCTCTTTCGGAAACGATGTGACAATGGTTCCGCCAAATCCCCACAAAAATACAGGACATCCTTTCCATCGCTGAAGAGGATCTGCCTCGCGGCCATCAGTAGGCGTGATATAGTTAAAATTTGGTACAAACTGCCTCGTACGATCCATGGGGACCCACTCAGAGACGGTGGCATAGGAGCTAGCGAATGTGGGAGGAGACACTATGGCATGCACAGAAGACGGGCGTTGGTACGGGTCTCGAGGCATCGTTGACAGCTTCGGCCCTGCGATTGAAGTTCCCGGTGATTGAGTTTGAGCTCTACGTGGTGGAGCAAATGAAGGTTCAGATATAGGGGCGCTCGGCTGGTATTGAGGTGCGTAATTCGAAGTAGCTCGTTTTGAAGGAGAGGGAATACTCTGACCAGGAAGTGTTCTTGGAGGTGGAGGGGTGGTTGACATCTTTCCAGGAACATAGCGGCTGCCAGCACTGACCGCAGCTGTTTGATATGGATGTGGCTGCGATTCACCATCTAAACTCCGCCGGATCTCATCTCCTTCGAATTCCGCCTCTTCCTCTTCTCTGGGTGCACCGCCCAAGTTCGATACACTACGAGCCGTGGCTCCCTGGCTACTAGGACGGCCATAGGTTTCTTGTTGTTTCTGCGGAGCGCCACTAAAAGCTTCAGTACCCTTTGCGGGCGGCTGTCCATGTTGCTGCACTTTAAAATGCGCCAACGGGCTGCCTATTCTCGGTTGGTGAGGTAGTGAAGCTGCCGGCGTAGGTGGAGCACTGGCAGGTAGAGCGGCATACTTTCCTTGTCCTTGAAAGTTTCCGGGGCGGGGAACTGGCGCAGGGGAATATCTTGCACTGGAAACTGTGAAAGGCGGAAGGCTTTGGCCAGAGTGCGGTGGAGCAGCATATGGGCTTACCCGCTCCGGCGGCAGCATTTGTTGAGCAGGGAGTGGTACATAAGAGACTGAAGCAGGAGCCTGCGGAGGCTGTCTATACTCTTGTTGAGGTGTATGGAAAGGAGGATTTGTTCCGACGGGCTGGAGAGTATGTCTGCCCTGAATATTCGAATATCTCGGCTTTGAGACTATCGGCAGTTCTTCGAAAAAGTTGCTTGAACCTGATTTTTCAACTGGCGGTGCTGTTGTTGCGCTGGCCTTGGTCGAATGCTGGTGAGAATTGCCTAGTATGGGAGGCGAGGAGCTCGAAGTGGATCCAGTAGCCATCGGCGCCATCGGCCTAGAAAATTCACCAGAAGGTTGACCGGCATACATGCTACTGCTTCTTGGCGGAGGTTGCTGGGCTGGCCCTCGCCCATCAATGCCTGTAGGGATCTGCTGCATACTTGGTCTCTTTCTTGGCCGCAGTACATCCATTGGTAAGTCGTAGGGCGAGGTGTAGCCTTCTTTGGATTTATCAGAAAAACTCTGCGCCTTAGGGAATTCATGGCTCTGCTGCACAGGTGGTTGCGGCTGATGCTGTAGTTGTGAAAATGCTTTTGAGGGGTCCGTAGCGCCATACGGGGAAGATTGAGCGTGAAAAGGCTTGTTCTGAGAAGAGTCCTGACTCGAGAGTTGCTGCTCGGCAGGCACGTAATGATATATTAATGGTGGTCGTGATAGCGGCTGTGGCTGTGGCTGTGGCTGTTGCTGCTGTTGTGGAGTATTTGAAAGGGCGTATCTACCTAGAGGATTTTGCCCTACCATATTTGATTGCATATTTTCAGTATTAATATTGTTGTATCGCTGTGAAGTGCCAGAATCACCAACGTCCGATTCAGAATAGGTAACAACTCCTTCAGTAGTCCCATTGGGAAATGCGGCTGGCATTTCATCTTCCAGAAATCCGTCATTGTCGTCAAAGAATCCTGAAGGGTCAATGGTTGGCTCGCTATCGTCGAGGAGCTCGTCATCATCCAACGCAGCCTGCCATCTTGCGGCTAGCTCATCACCGTCTTGGAATCTTCCTTCTGAAGCCGAAACCTCAGCCTCAGGTTCATCAATTTTCTTAGACGCAGGCCCATGTACTGCGTCGTTTTCAGAGGTATCGCTGGATGTATTCGTATTTGCTAGAATATTAGAGCCAACCGAGTCAGTTGAAAGGCCTATGCCTCCACCGCTTATCTCAGGTTGGCTCTCACAATGGCCTTCCTCATGGATGGTAATATCGAGCGAGCTGAGCACTTGCGACGTACTTTTCCGGTCAAGTAACGGAGAAAAAGACAGCTCATTTTGTGGATCTAGAGAGGTACTATTAAAGAAGTGTTCACTATCAAATTCTGGGGAATCACTGAAGAGATCGGGTGAATCAGGCCGACGATGCAATTCGGAAGAGTCCTCGCGTCCGGAATGGCTGAGAGGCTGTACCAGGGGGACACCCTCCTCATGTCTTGCCTCGTCGTCCAGCGGTGTTGGGATATTTCCTCCTTGTGGCTTTCCAAATTTATCAAAAAAGTTCAGGCTACCATCGTCAGCTTCTTCTGCTGTGGAAAAAATGGACGTCTCTTCCGCAGATATCTCCGGCTGTATTTCCGGGAATGAATCGTCCTGGTATCTGCTATCATCACCAAATGGATAAACGTTATTGTCGACATCCTCAATTATTTCTTCTGCCCCAAAATGCGGCGGTATGTGACCATCCAGAGATGATAAAGGGGGAACCTCGGGGAAGGAATTCGTCCGGTCGCTTTCGCCCATGAATGCAAAGGGGTCTGATTCCTCCCGATGTAGGCCCCACGCGGGATCTATGAACTCATCCTGGGCCCAAGTAATTTCGTGTGACACCGTACGAGCGAATGATTCAGAGCTCGAGTGGCCCAGTCCTTGAGATGGGTTGCCGTTTTGAGGCAAAGATGGATGGGAGCCGGCCCTACTACTAGTTGTAGACGCATCATAGCGGACGGGCGATATCGATCTTGCGCTAACAAATTCAGGTAATGCTGCAGCAGTAAAGGCTGTAGTCGAGTGACGGACTGTCTCTTTGGTGGTATCTTCTCCCCTCGGCGACGACGGCGAATCCCCCTTGTCAGCCATAGTCGGGTTATCAGAGGTCATTGATGGGCAATCTAAACTGTGATCTGCTTCGCTGTCATTCCGTGGTCGGCTGTCTTCTTCGACGCCTGGGACAGTGTTGCTCATCGTTGGAGTTTCGTCTTCCTCCAGTGTCATCCAGGAGGTAAGGCTCGGGGCTTGGGATAAGAAATGTGGCCAATTCCGACCAGCGTCATTAGCACGTGATCTGCAGCCCTTCAACGCTGCCCAACTCCCTAGACTAGAGAACCAGGCATACCATGTGAAGCTCTGATGTTTCATAACCCTTATGCAACTCCCTCAGCGATTTGAAATGCCCTAGAGCTTCAAATACTTGCTGCACGTCGGCCCAAAAACGTTCAGAACCGGCAGTCTGCCGCAAAAGTTCGCTCAGGAGGATGCCTTCCTCACCTAGTTATCACCAACCCAATGCGCCAGATTCATTTGAAGACCCCAATTCGGAATCTGACCTCGATCTCGACCTCCAAGAGCTTGGTCCTACGAATATATCAACGTCTCAGCGACCGCGAAGGTCCGACGAAGAGCGACAGACAAAACAGGAACACCGTGAACGGATACCATTGAGAAATCTCCGCATGGGTGGTTTGAGGGGACCTGGGAGTAGACGGAAAGGATACGGTGAACTCGGGCTTCCTCGCGTAGGACAAGGGGAGGATCTTCATGACTTGCTGTACGATGATGAGAACCCTGACGCTGGCACACGCGACTCAGGAGGCAGCCTGGGGAACTTTGATGCTGATGCTCCTCTTCTACATCCTCTAACAACCGGGCGGCGTAGAAATCAAGACAGTGCAATCTCGAGATTGGGGTCGAAGATACGGCTGCCGAGCTTCTTGTCGAATTCCTCGAGACCTACAACACCGCCAGATGAGCTCCCGCTAGAGCAGGGGGAAGACCACGACCCGATGGCGACGAGGACAGTACTTATCGGCCAGGCCCAGACATTACGATTTCCGGCGAATGCCGTGTCTAATGCAAAATACACGGCGTGGAGTTTTTTACCTGTTACGCTATATACAGAGTTTTCGTTCTTTTTCAACATGTACTTTCTGCTGGTTGCGCTCTCACAGATCATCCCAGCTCTCAGGATAGGGTATCTTTCGACTTACATTGCGCCGTTGATCTTTGTTGTAAGCATCACTATAGGGAAGGAAGCACTGGACGATATAACGCGAAGAAGAAGGGATGCTGAGGCGAATTCTGAAGGATATACGGTTCTTCGATTTGAGTCTATACCCGGTGGAGAGGAGAGGAGAGGTTCACAGTCGATGGATATCTTAAAAGCCAGGAGAGTAAAGAGAGGACAAGGCACGAGGCCCGGGGATTCTCTGTCGGAAATACGAGAAGATAATGAAACGGTGGATTTTGGAGGAGCGGTCAACAGGCCGACGGCTTCGTTTTTTGAAATAACCAGAAAGTCTCGCGATATCAAGGTCGGAGATGTGCTGAAATTGGGGAAAGATCAAAGAGTTCCGGCAGATGTGATCATTCTAAAAAGTTACATCAACGACTCCGTAATACCAACCTCGGACAAGGACCTCATATCACAAGATGTTCAACGAGATAGAGGAGACTTGATAGATCAAGTCTCGGATCACTCGATCGAGATTTCGACTGCTACACAGGTCGGGGCTGGGGAGACGACATCATCAAAAGGAAATATGCTATCTGCCGACGGAGGAGGCGTAGGTGAATCTTTCATCAGAACGGATCAATTGGATGGGGAAACAGATTGGAAATTAAGGCTAGCATCCTCACTGACGCAAACCTTGGAGACGAACGAGTTTACAAGATTGCGGATCGTGGCTGGTAAACCAGATAAAAAGGTTAATGAATTTGTCGGAACCATTGAGCTCTTACCGAAGCCTACTCGTACATACGATTCCCGCTTGGGTAAAGGGAAGAAGAAGAATTCTCAAAGCAGAGATATTGTAACAGCAAGGGATGAAGCGGAAACAACAGTGGGATCTAAGTCTGCGCCTCTCACAGTCGATAATACCGCTTGGGCCAACACCGTTATTGCATCCAGTTGTACTACCTTGGCCGTTGTGGTTTACACTGGTCCACAAACGCGACAGGCCCTTTCAACATCTCCTTCCCGCTCGAAAGTAGGCCTTCTTGAGTATGAGATCAACTCCTTGACCAAAATTCTGTTCTTTCTTACCCTTGCAATTTCAATCATCCTTGTCGCGCTAGAAGGCTTCGAGTCAACGACGAGTCGGAAATGGTACGTTAGTATCATGCGTTTCCTTGTATTGTTCTCAACGATCATACCTATAAGCCTAAGAGTGAATTTGGATATGGGAAAGACTGTCTACGCATGGTTCATAGAGCGAGATGAAGGAATTAAAGGGACAGTTGTTAGAACAAGTACCATTCCTGAGGAGTTAGGAAGAGTCGAGTATCTTTTGAGTGACAAGACAGGTACTCTAACTCAGAATGGTGGGTGGCATACAGAATCCCTCGCAGGCAATCGTCGCTGACAGCATGCAGAAATGGATCTCCGAAAGATCCATGTCGGAACAGTCTCGTATGCGAATGAGGCGATGGATGAAGTATCGTCATACGTTCGCCAGGGCTTCTCTGTCTCGGCATCTGGAGTCGTTCAGCCTTCTAGTTCAGTGATGCCTTCATCCGGTCATACTACCTCATTAGCGATTAACGCCGCCTCTGCACACGTTCGCACACGTCGTGAAATTGGATCTCGAGTTAGAGATATAGTCCTCGCGCTAGCACTTTGTCACAATGTCACTCCGACCCTAGAAGACGACAATGGGAAGAGTGTCACTACCTACCAAGCATCTTCTCCGGACGAAATCGCTATTGTGAAGTGGACAGAAAGTGTTGGTCTTCGTCTCAGTCATCGCGACCGAAACGGAATGACACTTCAATTTGTGGGGACTGGTCAGGTTGTTGTCCGTGTCCGGATCCTGGATGTCTTCCCCTTTACGTCCGAGGGAAAGCGAATGGGAGTGATTGTTCAGTTCGTTGAACACTCGGAACCCCTAGCCGCCTTAAATGAAGAGGCAGGGGAAATCTGGTTCTACCAAAAAGGAGCCGATACTGTCATGACTTCAATTGTTGCTGCGAACGATTGGTTAGACGAGGAAACCGCCAACATGGCTCGCGAGGGCCTTAGGACTCTTGTTGTTGGAAGAAAGAAGCTCTCTTTACAGCAGTACCGGGAGTTCGCTTCGAACTTCAAACAAGCCTCACTAGCTCTACATGGTCGCGACGCAGGAATGGCCAAAGTGGTCGGGCAGTACTTGGAGTGTGATCTCGAGCTCCTAGGGGTTACCGGTGTCGAAGACAAGCTACAAAAAGATGTCAAACCGTCTCTTGAGCTTTTACGGAACGCTGGAATAAAGATCTGGATGTTGACAGGCGATAAAGTGGAGACTGCACGGTGTGTCGCTGTCAGTGCTAAATTGGTAGCCAGAGGGCAGTACGTATATACAATTTCGAAGCGTAAGTATTATCTGCAAATACATTGAAGCCAGTAGGCGCTGATTGCGCCACAGTCAAACGCAAAGATCTAGCTCAAGATTCTCTCAACTTCCTCCGCAGTAAGACAGACGCATGTCTCCTTATAGATGGAGAATCACTTTCACTTTTCCTCACCCACTTCCGCGAACCCTTTATCTCTCTTGCCGTCCTTCTTCCCGCCGTGATTGCTTGTCGGTGTTCCCCAACCCAAAAAGCGGATATCGCCAAGTTGATCCGTGCTCACACGAAGAAACGCATTTGCTGTATTGGCGATGGGGGTAATGATGTCTCTATGATCCAGGCCGCGGATGTCGGTGTAGGTATTGTGGGGAAGGAAGGGCGCCAGGCGAGTCTCGCGGCAGATTTTTCGATCTTGCAATTCTGCCATCTAAACAAGTTGCTGGTATGGCATGGCCGGAACAGCTACAAGCGGAGTGCGAAGTTAGCCCAATTTGTCATCCACAGGGGGTTGATCATTAGCGTATGCCAGACCATGTTTAGCATTGCGAGCAAATTTGAGCCAATCGCTCTTTACAAGGTATGGAGCTCCGAACTCCCCCTCCTCCTCCCCATATTGTTTGGTCTTCTCTGATCCGTTTTTAGAATTGGCTGTTGGTTGGCTACGCCACCGTCTACACCATGTTCCCCGTCTTCTCCTTGGTCCTCGACAAAGACGTAGATGAAGGCCTCGCAAACCTCTTCCCCGAACTCTACAAGGAGCTCACCGAAGGTCGTTCTCTTAGCTATCGCACCTTCTTCGTCTGGGTCTTTGTCTCTATTTATCAGGGTGGCATGATTCAAGGCCTCTCTCAGATCCTAGTTGACGTGCGAGGTCCTCGCATGGTCTCCGTCAGCTTCACGGTGCTCGTCATCAACGAATTAATCATGGTGGCCCTTGAGATCACCACCTGGCATCCCGTCATGGTCTTCACGCTCATCGGCACGGCGCTGCTCTACCTCTGTACCGTTCCGTTTTTGGGAGAATATTTCGATCTTGCTTTCGTCATCAGTGTGGGATTTTTGTGGCGTGTTCTCGCGATCTTGGCGATCTCGTTGGTCCCGCCATACGCGGCGAAGGTGTTACAGCGGACGTTGAAACCGCCAAGTTATAGAAAGGTTCGAGGGGTCTGACACTTGTATGCTTGTGTATGTGTATCTGTATGTGTGTTTTTTATTTCTTCTTTGACTTGGCCGAGTATATTATTGTTATATGCATCAGCGACGGCGTTTCTATACGTGGAATTGTGCTATAGATTCGTATTATACTATGGAAAGGCTTCTATCGGAATGACCGCCGCATCTGTAGCGTATCAAAACAAGTTAATATTTCCTCTCAATAACGCATTTGCTGCACCAATTATGATTTCTTTTCCAGGTCATCTGCCCGTGAACCAAAAAAATTAGCCACAAACCATCACCTTCAGAACGGACGTGTAATTTCCAACGACCAAAGATAAAAATGCAGAGAGGACCTGGAGACTTTCATCCAGATTAACAAACCGGGAGGGAGAGCAAAACTAATCGAGACCCAGGATCGAGAATCGAAGCCTGGGCCATCGAGGGGAACTCGAAAGGCGATCATTATAGTTTTCCCACCACCAAGCCATCACACTATTTTCCCTACGTGCCAGATTTCTCTCTAAATCCGGCTGCTCATATATAAGCTGTTTCCTAAGCTCTTGTATCTAACACCCGATCCAACTGCATCTTGGGAGTTCCAGATTAGAAAAGGTTATAGGAACGAGGAAACAAAATCAAGTTAGCAAAAGGTCCTATATATTGTTCTCTGGTCCCTGTTATTCTTCGGTATGGGATGTCTAATCCTCAATCTTATCTAATCTCCAATCCAATCCAATCTTATGGTAATGCATAAGTTTGAAGCAGAAACTAGGTCCAACATAACCTCCATCAATTGATCTCTCGGCCATCTCCCTTGTACTTAAAGCAAGAGACTAGGTCCTCAGCTCTACTACGTGTTGAGCAGCGAACAATAGATAGTTTCTACTTAAACTCGCCTTTTCCTCCGAGCAGATCACATAAAGGCACCATGCGGTTCAAAAGCTCCATTCGGAACATTCAGACCTTCACAAGTTCGTAACAACAGAAATCCTGTTTCGTTTCTAGTTCTAATGCGCAGCTAATATCTCGACCTGCAGAACTCGCGTCTTCGTTATCTTCGCTGGGAAAGATCGCGTGGGTGAGATTGGACAACGATTTAGTACGATTTACCATCATACCGGAGCAGGGCACGCAGGTTTGGGCGTGAGTACCCTCATGAGTATTCTGCGCTGCCATATCAGACGAGGTAAGGCTGACGAGATCCCATGTTTTACAAAGTGTTCTCTCAATTGTAAGCTCCACCCTGAGCTCCATCCACGCGACCATTATGAATAACATACATTATCTCTCATCAGGATAGCATCTTCGAAGACTACACCATCCAATCTGCCGCCGACAATAACACCATAAACCTCGAACTCCCCATCGTCCCCCTCCACCGGGCCCTCCGCTCTGCCCTCAGCGCCAACTCCGCCTCGCTGCGCCTCACAAAAAAAGACAATGTCCCTCTCCTCTCCCTAACTATAACCACCAACTCCATCAGCAGCGGCCCCTCCGTTGGCGGCTGGGGAAACCGAAACAACAACAACAATAATGTCAGTGGTAGTGGCAGCACCTTCGACTACAACAACGATGACGAAATGGCTGACCCAGGAGACGGCCAAGTCCGCGAAACAGTCGTAACCCAAAACATCCCCGTCCGCGTCCTCAGCCCCGCAAGTGTCGACGGGATCCACGAGCCGCGCTGCCGCGAGCCCGACGTCTACATCCACCTCCCGTCGCTCCTCCAACTAAAAGCCATTTCCGAGCGGTTCACCAAACTTGCCTCCACTTCCTCCACCAGTAGCAGCTCCACCTCTAATCCTAGCGGTGGCGGACCCGGCCCAAAACTTATACTCTCTGCGAATATGCATGGATCATTGAAGCTGGGCGTTGTGACGGACGCGCTGTCGGTCTCGAGCACGTGGACGGGATTGGCGAATCCGCAGTTGGATCCGGAGCAGGTAGAGGGCGGGTGGGAGGGCGTGAGAGAGCATCCGAGTACGGCGGTGAGGGAGCTAGGGGAGGATGAGGGGGATGGGGAGGCTGGGTGGGCGAGGGTGAGGATTGACGGGAAGGATTGGGGGAGAGTTTTGTCGGTGGGGAGGTTGGGTGGGAAGGTCATTGCCTGTGCGTATTCCTCCCCTCCACAATTACATTGACTAATTCTACTGGCGCACTCTTAGGTTTCTGCCATGAACTCGCGCTAATCCTCTATGTCTACCTCTCATCGCGTGAGGATGAAGGAGCCGAGACTTCGGTTCTGACGTACTATATAAGCTCGTATAGTGCTTGAAGAATCCACCCTTGCTCCAGAAGGTAAGAACTTCTTTTGAGGGGAAGTCGTCGATGTCAGTTAAGCTATTGACGGCTTAGCAAGGTATGGTCATCAGTATTTTTTGATGCTTTTCAAAAGGGACTATTTACATAACATTGAGATCCCTTGTCATTGGAGGGTATTGCGGTATCCTATCACCCTACCTGTTGCTTTCTTGCAACTAATATCAGCCCACACAAGGATATGGCGTAGTGCGACTACATTCCTAGGCGACTGGAAGGTTATTTTCTCCCGACGAAAAGCTCCCTCCACAATGACATTGCACAAGCATAGCAATGCACCTAATTCCTGTCACGTATATGAAACTTCAAAGAATAATTCTCTGCAAAAACTCCAATTCCATGTTATGTATGTATGTATACGCATAAACCAGAATCCACACACTGTTCAGTTAATTAATCATGGCAAAATGAAGTAAGAGGGGGGGAGGACAAAGAAAATAAGCAGAGGTTAAAAAGAAAAGGGGAGGGAAACCCTAGTTGATGAAAGCCCACAACGCCACAATCTGCATTGTCAAGATACAAAAAGAGAAGCCTGATAAAGAGACCTCACGCCTGCGCTGGGGCTTTAGCCTTAGCTTTCCCTCTCGATGTCTCTCCCACCAATCCAGTCTGCGCATGTTCCATCTTGACTACCTTCCGAGAAAGCAAATGTCTCAGTTCCGGACTGATAACCTTCTCCTGATTGTTTCCATCGACTTTTGCAGCCACCGTCGCATCATTGCCAGAAGCGCTATTGCTAGGCTCTCCAGCCGCAGAAGAATCTGGTTTAGGGGGTGGTGAGCCGAGTGGCTTGCGTTGTCTGACGGTCTTTGGTGGCGGGAAGTTGGATTTCTTGTCGATGGCCTCGACAGTGCGTTGGAAGCGGCGGAAGAGCGATTCGGCACGTATAAGTGTCGATTGAAGGTCCATTGTGTTAGAAAGCTCATTTACTGAAATTTATGTTAGTATAAATTCCACATGCCAGGAGGCAAGCAGGAAAGCGATATACATACTGTATTTCAGCACCTCATCAAAATACTTCAAATGATCTATCAGGATGCTCCGATGTTTCTCCAAAATCGCTAGAGCGATGAAGAGGTGGAAATTCGAGCTTAGCCAGTCTGTCCACAGACACTCCCATAACCGCAGCACATCGTGGAGTTCAAATTCGCGCTTATACCACACCAGTAGCATGCGGAAAAAGAAGAAAAAGTTAGTGCTATCTGCAGATTGGAGGTGCATGTATAGGGCTGGATCCATGAGTTGCACGAGATGATCGAGGGTTACAAGTTGAGCGCGCATGCCAGATTGGTCCCGAAGGAAGTTGCGCTCCTGAGACATTTATCAGCGGCCGAATTCAGCGCATTCAGCGGCTGAGCTTTAGGGAATATTTACCATCCGATCCATAAATCCAACAAACCCCCAGAATGCTGCAGCATCATCTTGCAGTACTGCATAGATTGGAGCTAGAAGATCACTCATGCCTTGCACATAGCCTAGATCGTGGTTGTATTCGTTGTACGTGAGGAGCATATCCTTCATCTGTTCCAGATGCACATTTGTTCCCACCTCCGCGAAAGGAGAGTCGGGATCTGGATGCGGAATGTCTTCGCCAGCAAATAGAGCAATATGCCTGTCTGTTCGGTGGACGTCTTTCTCTATCGAACGAATCCCAAGCAATGGGGAAAAGTCAGCCTTCTGCCGTTCCTACTCCCAGAGAGCCAAACAAGATAACATACCTATCCGGTTCTTCTGCTCTCTCCACCATTCGCCCCGTTCTCCTTCCCCACCCCCGTCGGTAAGTTTATCCCACCAAGCCCCCTTCAACCTCACGTATTCGTCCCTTCGGCTTGCCATTATCGCTCTTCTCTCGCCCGCATTGCTCTCCCATTCATAGATACCTAGCAGAAACATCCAGGCCTCCTTTCTCACACCATCGTTAGGATCCAAGCCACCGTGAAATATCCTCTCCTTCACTTCGTCAGGGGTAATCTGCAATCGACCAGTCGGAGGATCGAAAAAGCCCTCCCACTCTCTCAACGTGACTGGCTTTCGCCGTTCGCTCAAAGACAGATTGCCTGCTTCGATATCCAAAATCTCAAACTCCCCAACTGCACTTTCCTCCATCTCGAGGACATCCTTGGCTGTCCAAATCCTTTGGTTCTTCTCCCTCTCGCTCTGTTCGGCTATACCCATTGCCCACCTCGCAAGGTACAGTCGAGCACTATCGAACTCATCCTGCAAAGTTTGGACCTCTGGATTCTTCATCAACCGCCTGACTTGTGGTGGTATCTTCGGGTTGTCAAGAACATCTTGGGCTGTCCGCCGAGTAAAACTAGTCACCTTACTCAGCTTCTCCAAGAAGCTCCACCTCGCCTCCTTCAGAGCCTTGGTGATTGGGTCCATTCCCGCATCCCTCTGGCCAGTAGCAGAGCCACTCCCTCCGGAACTACCAGGACGTCCAGCCTGCTCTTCTACCCTGCTTCCAGATCTCGGCCTTCCATCATTTGGAAACCCTACCGTGACGGGTTTCCCAAACCCTTCCCTATCCTCTCGGCTTGGCTCAACAAGGTAAACACTAGGCTCCGCCCCTGAGCGTTCTACCGTCACATACTTTTTCAACCATCTCAGCACCTCATCGCCTCCCCAAAACAATTCTCCGTATTCACCAAATGGATCAAATGAGTCTCTGGCTCTCTTCTTCTTCTGTAGGATTGTTGATTGGCATTCGCTATCGTGGAAAAACAGAGCTGGGAAACTGTCACCGACGCGAGTATTTATAACTAAGCTGCCAAACCACCATCCAATACTCGGGGGCCGTACAAGCAGAGAATATATTTCGCTGACAGGGACTGCGAATGCATAGGTGCCGACAGCGCTGCTGTGAGTCGTGGTGGTTGGGGGTGGGGGCACTAGATAAGACTGTCGAGGTGGACCATCATTATCAATGGCGAGGTCGACTTTGACGTAAGTGCTGTATGCGTCCCCAAGGGAGGATTCCGGTAGCCATGCTAGAAGGAGTGAGGAGGCTATTCGGTCTCTCGGTGAAGAATTCGAGCCCGTGCCTGCGGTTGGAGCGCTGGAGGGCGGCGGCTTTTGCTGAACAACGGCAATAAAGCCGGCGATATTATCTTTTGACGAGGGAGTTGGATGGACGTAAACCTGACACTCAAAAAGTTAGCATGGTATAGTAATTGTCAAGACAGCTAATTGTGCTATAATCCCGTTGATCTGCTCTTCTACCTTACGTTCGTTCGTATCGACTGGCTGTAGAAACTCACCTTGCTCTTTGAAAATAACAGCTTTACACCTCTACCCGTGCTTAGATGTGTGATAGTATTATAATCTCCTTCCTCGTCATCGCTCAAATCATAAAACGAAGCCGATGGGGACGGTGGGGAAGCTGGGGGTGTGTATTGGGCCGATGAGGTCGTCATCGTACGACAGAAATGGCAGACCAACACAATGAGTTGCAAATAATTCGCTACTGCTGTTCTTCCAGAATTCTCATGAGCGGTCAGATCAAAGATTAAAAAGGCCTGAGGGGCAGTTTGGCTCAAATTTGGCTACTATCTAAGGTTGTGGCGGGGTGGTGATGACGATGGGCTTGCGCGGCTTGTGACGAACGCTTTCAGCCCCGATAAGTTATGGTTAGCGGTTGTAAACAGCGACTGTTTGCATTCCTCGATGCTAAAAATTTCTAGTCTGTAAATTTGATCAAGACATGTTCTAGTAATTCTGCTGCTTAGAAAGACTGTAGTTTCGTACTGGTAAATAATTTCCACGCCACTTCGACCTAATGCTATGCGCCGAAAACGCCAAAAGGACCTATCTCGCGAAGTCCATTCACAATATAAAAATGGATGCCACTACCTCTCGGGGATCTCCCAATCTCCTTCCGGGCCCTCCTCATCATCGTCCAGTTCATCACTATCCCATTCATCCTCTTCATCATTCTCCACCATCTCCAAAAATCGTCTTAATCCCTGCCTTCGTGGCCCTCTCCCAAGCCTATCTGCTGCGACTCTACCTCCTGGAGCATGCGCATCGCCAAGCGCATTCGGTCGGCGAACGCGATTTCCCGGGAAGGCTGGTACCCGCCGTGGATGGTCTTCTGGTCGGAGCCCAGGCGGTAGTACAGGACGTGGAGCCTGTACTCGTTGTCTCTGCGCAGGTAATGCAGGTACTGCAATCGCTGGTGGAGCTGGCGCTTCTGGAGGCGGCAGTGGTGGATCTAGCTCAAGCACACCCAATTCGACCATTCGATCTAGATCATGAAGAAGCAGGTCTAATGCTTCTTCATCATCCATGATCCCTTCATCATCATCACCAAAGTCTTCATCGTTGTCTTCGTCACTATCATCACCATCGCTCATCTCCTCAACATCCCAAGGGAAGAACGCTTGGTCATTCTGATCAACTCCTCCAGCAAATGCTATGCCGATCTCTCCGTCATCGCCACCTTCTAGCTCCCAGAGACGCTGATAGCATGGCGACTTGGCCTCATTAAAATGTTGATACGGATTCCCCTCGTCTAACCAAGCACTGCAGAGATAACAAAAGTGAGAGTTGCATTTGAAACATATCATGTGATTGCACCCTTGCGTTTTTTGACACGGTGAGGCACAAGTCGGACAGGGAGTCGTGTGCAACTTCATGTACTCCTCGGAGGCCTTCTCCTCGGCGGAAAGTTGACCTGGGTCCTGAGGACGACATATTGTAAACTCGCCATGCCAACCGGAATAACACACCTTACAGAAAGCGTAAGAGCAATCGAGGCAGATTGCAAGTCTTTCGCTCGGTGGTGGAAGCTTGGTTGAAGGTCCATCGCTGCTGTCCTCTTCCTCCTCGGACTCATCATCAGATTCAACTTTCCTGGAGCCTGAACCTGACGGCTTGGAACTCTTCGCAGAGCGCGCAGGACCCTGGCACCATTTTCGCGGACAATAAACCGTTTTTTTGTTTGACTCTAGCTCGACTTTACGCTTCAAATCAACATATCTCTTCACCATATCCTGGCTAAGAGGTATCTGGAGCAGTTCACTCGGATTTAATGTCCTGTCTTCCTTCTTTCTCCATTTACGTTTCCTTGGCGCATCTGCTTGCTCTGCGGAGGGCTTTGCTTCGTCCTTGCCACAATCAGGCGCGAGACATTTGACGGAGGAGATTTCACCTTCGGTGATGCAGTTACTGTAGAAGTCTTGGAGGCACTGAATACAGAATACATGGGAGCAGATGAGAAGCCGGTGGCATACGGAGCCTTTTTTGGGATCTAGAAACCCTCGTTAGAGATGGTGAAAGTGACATCGACTAAGCGGTCAGATACCTACCAAGACAAACTCCGCACTCAAAAGTGCCACGCTCAAATTCTTCTCGCTTTCCCTTCCTATCAAAATCTAAAAGTGCAATTTTCATGTCTTGAGCAACCTCGAAAGGCGGTTCACCCGTGTCCAGGTTGGTAAGGTCAAATGCTCTCTCCGCGGCTTGTTGTAGGTGATCAATATATGCAAAAACCACTTGATCACGCCCAAGTTCCTCCCACAGCCGCTTACCATCACCTTGCAATCCTGAAAGTGTCTCCTTAGGTAGCCAAGGTGGTGTTGTTGAGAGGTCAAGAATTGGGGGTTCATTTGCTGGGTACCCTTCCGGCAACTTGATCCGCAGCGAAAGCGAAGGAAGATGAGATAGCTGATGAATATCCCTTGCTACCTCCTCCGATATTTCTCCCCGAGCATCGCCTCCAATAGCTTTACCATTCTCTGGGTCTAATCCATTAGAGCTAGGCGGCGTTGGCAGCGCAGTTGGCGCAGCACCCTCAGCGAGCGGCGGGAAGACAATGGCGAGGGGTTTAGCAGGCGATACCGGAAGATCTATGGAAGCAGTAAACGGGTCTTCAGGACTGATAACCAACTCAGGAAAGATAGCAGAGATTGAAGAAAGCTCGATCTCGCGTTCGTCTTCGGTAAAGTCGGCCATAGGAAGAGAATATTATGACTCCCCTAATTGCTGCAGATATATTTCGTGCTTTATTTACAGACAAATCCTTTCGATGCTGCGCACGAGGAGTAAGGTAAAGCAAATAAAGAGGCCTGATATAAGTTAGTGAATAGCCATGGAGCTCTGATTCGAAGATGAGTCGCGCGGGCGGCAGCCCGATTAAGCTTAGCTATCAGGCCTAGAAAATCACGGCAGCCCGTAGAGCCCCCACGCGCACTATTAGGACTTGGAACTGGGTCACCGGATTCTTTCTTGCACACGTAACAGGACAATCGAATCGACGTTCCTCAAGATGTCTTCCTTCAGAGAACCTCCTCTGGCATCTCTCTCGCTCACTCATGTGCATTACGTAGGTCTCTGGCTCTAACGTCTTTTTATGACTTATCTGACTCCAAATACACAGAATCCAAACGATCGTGTTTCCCTCCTCTGTGCCTGGCTAGCTCTGGTCCCACAAGCATTATGTGTCTCCTATGTGACGCTGATATGGTCATCACGGGAGGTTGAAATTCTTCTCATGTTTGGCGGCCAGCTGGCATGTGAGGCACTCAATTTGGGATTAAAACGGTACATCAAAGAGGAAAGACCTAAACGTTTGTTCTCCATGATTTCTTGAAGCATTTACGAAGATACTGAAGGACAACAATGGTAGAAATGAACGGCAAAGGCTATGGCATGCCTTCATCTCACGCTCAATTCCTCGCCTACTTTTCTTTCTCACTCTCTCTATTTCTCCTCCTACGGCATCAGCCCAACCCTTCAACGACACGTACACCATTGCCATTCAGCACCCGTGCTCTTGTCTCTCTTCTTGCGATTGCCTTTGCTTGCGTAGTTGCAGCCAGCCGAATCTATCTCAATTACCACACCCCAAAGCAAGTTCTGGTGGGCTTTACAGCCGGCGTAATCTTCGCGATCATCTGGTTCGTGTTCACAGGTATCCTGAGAAGGTCCGGCATCCTGCACGCAATACTGGATACTGAGATAGTACGTCGGTGGCGATTGAGGGATCTTGTGGTCGAAGAAGATCTGCAAGATTCAGGATGGGCGAGATGGGAGGAAAAGAGGAGGCGCAAGAGAGACGTCGTTATGGAGAAATATAGCTCGAATACGAGGGATAGGATTCCGGGGGGGAAGAAGCATCGGTGATAACCATTGCTATCACATGAATCAGAACCGTTGACTTCAGGAGGAATTTATTTCCATGGAATTCAGCGAATGCGTTTTGCATCTATCGGGCGTATAGGGCGTTAGCATATTGCTCGCTAATCGATCAATATATACTCTGTATACGTACAGTACGTACATTATTCAGGAGACGGTGACAATAAATCCCGAGTACATTAAATAACCAACAATTGAACATCTCCTATACCAATCACACCGGCATATTGTACTGTTAACCCTGGAAAGTAAACCACCCCTTCCCTCAAAACCCCCCTCAATCCTCCATCTCATCTCCTAATCTCTACAGCTAGTAATATCCAAAACCAACCTCACTCACACCCAGAAAAATATTCCTTGGGATATTTACTGGGATGCCACTTCTTACTTGCATTCGAGACCTTGCATTCGAGACCAACGACCGCGTCTAATACCCAAGTACCCAATCAGTTAATTAGAGGGGCAAGTCTTAAGAGAGAAGGGTGCTTCGCAGCGCTAGGGTGGGGTAAAGAACGACTCTAGAGATTCTCTCTAGTGAACGAAATAAGCTTTCTTTTTTTTTTTTTCATTTCAAGACCCTCTGTATAATCCCTATTTAAAGGTGGTCGTTAGTCTGTGTTAGGGGTTGGAAGAGAGTGTAACTAAGGAATCGAAAGCAGTGATATGCGAGAGAGAAAAAAGCTATGTTTTTATTTTGGATTATGTATCATGCAATTAACTGTAGATGACATCGCTGGATAAGCATAACCGAACTAAGCCACCAATCCTCCCTGAGAAACAGGGGAGAAGCATCGCAAGCGCGACAGAATTTAGCCGTCCCGTCTTCCCCGATGAATGGATGCGTCTCCTCCTTCAGCCCATTTGCAAAAAGCGACTGTTTGCCTAATTTTCAACGCCAGCATTCTGTATTTTTGGGAAGCAAAGAATCTATCTGATGGGTTTTCGTATACCCACGAGGTGATGTAACTCAGTCATCGGTGAGATCAACGACCTCAATGTCCTGGATCTTTTTGGGAACGCCAGCAGCCCGAGCGATCTTACGGAGACGACTACCTTCCACCTTAACTTCGTCATCAAGGTTCCACTCTCGTTTAACGCTCCTATTGGCATGTTCGCGCTACAAGGGAGACTTCTCAGCAAGCGGTCGGGAGAAAGGTTGAGGAAAAGGATAAATGTCCAAAGATACTCACTCGATGTTTTTCCACCACCGATCTCAACTCTTCCATCGTCATTTCAGTAACTGGGCGATATTCGAGAGGAACTGGGCTGGGTGACCTCGGAATCAACTGAAGAATTTGCAGGGCCTCTGTAAAATAGTTAGCTTAACATCTCCGGCCGAAACAGCATGAGTTGAGATCATACTCTTTGACAGGTAGTAAAAGTTGAACACTACAATGGGCTTGGAGCCATCATCGAAGAAAGTGAATTTCGAAGCCCTTGGGGCATTCTGCAGCGTTGTCGTCCCGGATAGCCTATCTTCTCCGTTAGCATGTGCAGGATACACGTCCACATCGTGTCGTAGCTCTTATCCTTACTTGACGGTGTGAGACAGTAACTTCCCCTTCAAAGCTTTCTCAGCTGCCTTATCGGCAGCGGAGTCCTCATACAGGGTTTTCGTGCACTCGACCATTTCTCCAGTGATTACATGATGCACTTCTACGGAGATAACCCCGGCTCTCGCGATACGTTTTGAATCTTTCAGGATCACCTCAGAGCTTGACGATTCCACTGGTTTTAGTTTAGTAATTGTATCTCAGAGCAGGGGTATCAACTGGCAGATACCTAACTCCAACTCAGAAAATACAGGGTCCGATCGCGTCCAACATTGCTTGGTGGGGCAATAAGATTGTACATGGTCATCGATAATGGGCAGGAGAAACGGGAACCGCGCAATTATACCAAAAGCATATATGCCATCGATATATGTAAAAAAGCCCAAGCAGCCCGATTTCCACTTGAAAGTAGGCTTAACCGCATATTGAACGGAGAATTTGGCATTGCTGGTCGCCTCGATGTATTTGGCAACTCCACGCTGATTCCCTTTCAATTCCTTGTCGCAAGTGTACTCCTTGAGAGCGCCTCCTCCCGAGAGAATAGTAACTTCGACGTCGTCAGATATCACCATGATGAAGAGCTGCGAGGGTAAAAGTTACGGAGAGGCCCGCGTGCACGGTTAAAGGGAGGTTTAAAGTTCTCCCGCAGCAACGAATTAGAAAGAGTGACTTCCGGCAGCTCTATAGGAACAAATCCGATGCTGTGCGGAGTAGCGTTGCGTTGTTGTTAACGCTGATGGCTTCTAAGCCTCGAAGTTGGACTCGGCTAGAAGCGAGAAGTTGTCACGGAGTACCCCGTCTCTAACTCACTCCCTACTGCCTTCGGTCGAACCTGTGGTTTCCTCTACCACTTCCTCTCCTGCCTTCTTCAACCTATCTCTTAATCTTTTTTTAATTTTTTTCTCTCGATTTTTCCTCGTCTTCTTCTCCCTCTCGGCCGCTTCCTTCTCGATCTTCTCTCTCGCCGCGTGCTCCTCCTGTTCCCTCCTCATCGCTGTCTTCCTCCTTAGCAATATCCGCCGTTTCTTGCCCACCCGCTTGCGCCGAGGGTTCGAGACGGCACCAGAGCTCTCTATGACTCCAGGATGTTTGGGCGAACGGGTCATTCTGATGGCAGTGACGCGCCAAGGGAGTGCGCAGCCGGGCTGTTCATTGGGCATTATTATCAACACAATTCCAACTGAGATCAAAGCTCTTACCCATCGCACTGCCGCCCTCTTCAGCACTTCCGCCCCCTCTACCGCAATGCTCTCGAACTCCCTTTCCCGCTCCCCTTCTACCGTTGAGGCAAAATAGTACGGTTCCGGCCTCTTGGGCACTACGAATCCTGACTCTGCATTTGTGGGAGACGGTGAGCGGAGGACGATTCGGTGCACAGGCGGTTTTGTAGATGCTTTCGAGCTGGAGTCGCCAGTGGACGAGAAGAGCCGGAATTCAAATTCCTCAACCCCATCATGGTCGCCTCCTCCGTTGCCCCCACTATCGTAGTTTGCTGAGGTCTCCTCTCTGTCTCCGTAGCTCTCCTTGAACCTCGCCTTCAGCAATCCCTCTACCTTGCGATAATCTGCGGCGAAACCTTCTGCCTCCGACCCGTCGCTAGAATACAATTCCTTGCGACACACCCTAAAAGCCAGATGTCAGCACACGACACATGGCGGGGCCGGACAACAAAATGTTACAAATACCGACCGCTTCGAATTAGGCAGGGAGAACATTGCCCTTGGGTGGTCGTTGATGGATGTTTTATTTTGTCAAAGTCCAGTGCAAAGACCCTTGAATGATCTAAGCGGGTGGGAACCTTCACTTCGCCGCCATGAAAACGCCGACGTCGGGCTACCCACTGCACTCCATAGAGCGGTGTGCAACAAGTAGAACAAGTAGATATCGTATTACGCCCGTGAACGACACATTCAATTAACCCCAAAGGAGAGCATTGGCAGTTCGGAAATTACTGGTGTACAAGTACATCTTCTACTACTACGTAGTAGTAAAGTCACGGTTCACATGCATGATTCCGATCCTGGCATATATAAGAAGGAAGTGCTCCAATGAACAGCAATGATGGCACCGTAACCTCTACAATCTCCGCATCCACAATGTCGACGTCGAACCACACCCCATTTACCATCTCCATTCCCTCTAGCACCCTCACGAATCTCCAGCAAAAGCTCTCTCTCACCACCTTTCCCGACGAGCTAGATTCTGCAGACTGGGAGTATGGCGCACCGCTCGCAGACATCAAGCGGTTGGCTGCGTATTGGATGGATGGATTCAATTGGAGGAAACAGGAGGCATTGCTGAACCGCATGCCGCAGTTCACGACCAATATTTCAATTGACGGCTTTGAGACGCTGGAGATTCATTTTGTGCATCAGAAGAGCGAGGTCAAAGCTGCGATTCCGTTGCTTTTTGTGCATGGATGTGGGTCTCTCTTTCATTTCATTTAAGTATTGTTTTTGGGGGCGTTAAAACAGAGCCTCCAGGGATCGCTGGTGCTGACGAGATGACCAAGGGCCGGGAAGCTTCTTGGAGGTCTCGAAATTGCTTCAAGAGTTGACGGCAGGCGACGCCACCTCTCCAGCCTTCCACGTTGTCGCACCGTCATTGCCTAATTTTAGCTTCTCGCAGGGGACCAAGAAGGTCAGTCTACCGCGTTTCTGTTGCTTTTCCATCCGACATGAAGATATACGCAAACACGAACTGACATCGGCAGTTATACGTACAATAGAAAGGCTTTGGTCCATACCAGTATGCAGAAACATGCCACAAACTAATGCTAAGCCTAGGCTATGACGAATATGGTACTTAAAATCCTCTCCCAAACTCCTAACCTCGCCATCATGGCTAATATCATAATTATAAACAGCCACGCAAGGCGGCGACTGGGGCCACTTCATCAACCGCACAATCGCCCACCTCTACCCCACCTCCAACAAAGCCTCCCACACGAACATGATCTTGGCCTCCCCTCCCTCCCTCACCACCAACCCAATTCTCACTCTCCAACACCTCCTCACGCCCTCCACCGTCGCCGAAAAAGCCGGCCACGCCCGCACAGACTGGTTTATCCACCAAGGCTCCGGCTACCGAACCCTTCAATCCACCAGACCCCAGACCCTCGGTTACGCGCTCGCTGACTCCCCAGTAGCGCTACTCGCCTGGATCTACGAGAAACTTCACGACTGGACGGACGCATACCCCTGGACCGACGACGAGATCCTCACCTGGATTTCCATCTACTACTTCTCGCGCGCCGGCCCTGCCGCGAGTGTTCGGATCTATTACGAGATTGCACACACCACGGACGCCATGAACCTCTGTACTGCCTCAGATTATATCCCCTACGTCAAGCTCGGCCTCTCCTACTTTCCGCGCGAACTCTTCGTTGTCCCCAAGACCTGGGGGAGAACCCTAGGACCCGTGGTCTTCGAAGCGGAACACGAGCGAGGAGGACATTTTGCGGCGTGGGAGAGACCAGAGGATCTGGTGGGGGATTTGAGGAAGATGTTTGGGAGGGGGGGAGGCGCGTTTGGGTGCGTGAAGGGGAAGGAGGGGTTCGATGCTGACGCTGATATTGCTGCGAGGTTGTAGGCGGGCGGGGTGTTTGTATTGTGTACTTTTCACAGGACTTTTTTGGGTACCCCGAGGCAAGGGGACAAAAAAGGAAAAATAAAAGCGGATTAGGCACGCACGCATGGAGTCGAGAACGAACTCATCCTTCCTTCCCCCCTTGCAACCCAACAGAAAAAGAAAAGAAAAAATGACAACGCACTTGTGAAACATAAAAGCTGAAAATCTCCCAAGACGAAAAGAGGATGAAAATGAACTCTTTTTCACCGCCCAAGGACAAAAGATCTCCGGAACGAACGGACCTCGGCACCTCGGCATCTCCTGATAACAGATAAACCTGACAGCACGTGATCCTACATCCATGCAACGCACCAACATTCCGGGCAATCAACAATATCAAAACACAGGCGACGGGCCGGTTTTGATATTATCACCATCATCATCATCATCATCATCACTATCATTATTATTATTACGATATGATATGATATTGACGATGAACCTTGAGGGGTTTAAAATTTTTTAAATTTAAATTTGTGTTGGGGGGTTGTTTGGGTGGTTGAGATTAAGATATGAGGGGATAGAAAGAGGAAGAGAATGAGAGAGAGAGAGAGAGAACCCGTGAGGAAAATGCTCATCTTGGATGTATGTGTATATATATATATATATATATATATACATTGAGTAAAACGGATAGGTTGGACTGGAAATTTATTTTGATGATGGTATGGTTGTGTTTGTGTTGGAGGACTTTGATGATGGGGTGGTGGATTAGGGGTGGATGCTATGCGATAAGATAGTGGGGTGGTAAGGGATATGACATCTATGTATATGTATGTACGTTTGCTTTTTTTTCTTCTTCTTTTTCTTGGTAAAATTTGAAAGGGTTATTGGTATGTACAGTACATACATACATACAAGAAGCTTAAAAAAAAAAAAAAAAAAAAAAAAAAAAAAAACAAAATCATTACCAAGAGGGCCATGAGTCCCCCCTTCCACCGCAACCGTGAGGTTTCGCCTGTAATATTCGATAGATAGGGGAAGATGAGAAGATGAAAAAGAATAGAAAAAGATGTCCGTAGGGAAAACACCATGTTGCCTCCTCTTGCCCCTGAAAGCATGGGGAAAAAACGAAAAAAAACGGTAAAAAGAAATGAAGAAAAAAAACCCCCCATCCCCTTAATCACCCAGTCAACCCATGCGCAATCACGTCATCCATATCAAAATCCACCACCCCCGCGCCATCCAAAAAACTCATACCACACCCATCCCCCGCATTATCATTCATCCAATCCATATCCAGCGTAAACCCACTGCTCTCGCCATGCATACTGATGGGCGCTCCGTCGTCATAGTGTCCGAAAAACGGATCTGGGTACGAGGATGGGATGTGTAGGAAGGAGTCGAGGGTTTCGTTATTGTCGTTGGAGTGTGGATTGTTGTTGTTGCTACTGCTGCTGCTGCTGCTGCTGCTGTTGTTGTTGTTGTTGTTGTTGTTGTTGTTGTTGTTGAAGGGGAGGGGGTGTTGGTGTTGGTAGGAGGAGTGGTTATGCGGAAAGGAAGGGGAGATGGGGGGCGCGAGGGAGAGGGTCGAGGAGGCGAGGTGGATGGTTAGGGTGGTGGGGTTTGAGCTTGAGCCGCTGCCTTCGGAGTCAGGGGGTGTGGAGGCGACGAAGGCTTCGAGTTTCGAGGCCATGAGCTCGTCGGTTGAGGCGTTTGAGGGGGCGATGTGGATGTTATTGTGGATCTGATCCGGGGGCGGAGTTAGCGCATTGGTGAAGTCCAGATTCTGTGCGCTGAGGTCCATTCGCCTCCCAGAGTCTAGCAGACCCCCGATATCTAGGTGTGGTCTCTTCGGCAAGTGCTGGTGGTGATGGTGGTGGTTGAGCTGAGCTTGGACTGAAGAGACGACCTGGATGTTCGCCTTCCGGATCGCTGCTTCGAGGAAATGCGTGGCATAATCGGCAGCAGCGTAGTTCTCGCGCAGACGATGGATGACCTGCATGCAGAGACTGAAGCCCAAGAGACTCTCATTGCGGATCTTCTCGTCGAGGGATTTGATGTCCAGGAGATGGATGATGATGGCCGGGAGAAGTACTGTGACACCGGTCGTGGGGAGGAACTTGACGAGATCCAGCTCGCGGAGCTCTTTCCCGATGCGCGTGATTTCTGCGGCGGCGTGTCGGACTTTGTTGCGTGAGATCTCGTGGAGTTCTGCGCCATTGTTTCGGGCTGGCCAGGCGGCGGGTGCGGAGGGGAGGACCTGGGGTCGGTGAAGTGCGCTTAGGGCGGTGTAATATACCATATGAAGCAGAGCGCGGTGGACAGTGAGGACGTCGTCTACAGCACCAGGGACAGGTGTTTGATAGCAGGCCTCTTCTGGTAGTTCGTCGATCCACTTGCTCAGCTCATCGTCGCATGACCGGACCTCACACGTCTCCGCGCCCAGTTTCCGGGGAAGTAGCATCATTGTCGTTGTGGTATTTCCTTCGGCGGTCATGGCGCCTTGGTTGTTGTTCAGCACCGAGTATTGAGCGGACAAAACATTGCTTATGCAGACACAGAGCTTCGCTTTTTCGATGCACATGATGGCCAGTTCGCGCTGTCTCACGGGATCCCTTGCAAGGAGGCATTCCGGTGCGATGCACATTATGTTGGGATCCAGCGATGAGATCTCAAAGTCGTCCAAGGTGAGCATAGGCACATCGTAGTCCTCGCTCTTTATCCGGGTAGGTCTCCGCATCCCCAGGGCAACCAAACGATCCCGCATGAAACAAGACCACCATATCCGCTTCCATAGTCGTTGTCTCTTGTGATCCATCTTGGACTTCCCGGGGTTTCTGTGAAGACCAATTGTGTGCGATAGGGATATGGCAACGCCCATCCAGTGCCATGTGTCTTTTTGATCGTCTGGAGTTTCATACCAGTAGGTCATGAGCAAAAGGGCCTGGACGAGTGCGATCCTGTCGTGCTCGTAGTCAAAGTCATACAGAAGCTACTGAACATCAGCAAACAAAAAGTTCTTGAAATTTGTCAAAAACCGGTTCTAACTAACCCTAGTCTTCTGGAAGAAGGCCTTGCGTGCTGCTTTCCGTGTTGTGTAGCCAGCATTCTCCAAATGCTTAATGTCCACAAACGCAGTCCCAGCAAACATCACAGCTTGAAAGAGCAGGAGGCTAAGTTTCCCAGTTGCGCCATTCCCACGCTCAATGATGATGAGAAAATCGTGTAGCTCCAACAGAGGCATGTACGGATACACATACTCAAGGTAGCTTCGGAGCAGCTCATTTCGTAGTGTTACTTCGGGGATCGTCAGGGCTCCCTTCTTAGCCAGATATTCAATGTCATCCGGTGCGATTCGCGCTGGAAGTGGCTTGATATAGCCTGGCAACATATGATTACCATAGCTGAGTTTTAGAAGGTAGCGTGACGGGAGGGACAGGATTGGCGAGGGATCGGTCAATGAGGTGGGGAGTCCGCGGATGGATGCGGTCAAGGAAGCCCGCTGGCTGTCCTCCTTGAAGCTATAATGATGATCCTGAGTTCGATCTTTTTCAATTTGACGGTCAGCCTTTCCACTCTCGAAAGTTGCACGTTTTGAAGTGAAGATGACTCGGCTATGGTAGGGTAGATATTCTTCTCGTACATATTAAATGTGGTACGTGCTCCTCATGTTCTCTGTCGGAAAGGCCGCCATCGAGAGATAATCGCGAAGTTGAAACTGGCGAGGCTCCGTGTTGATGGTCTTCATGTAAATGTCCATGTGAGGCGTCGCCATTCGCACTTTTCGTGGTCTCTACACTGCTTTCCTGCGGCGACTGCCTCAACGCATCCAACTTCGCCCCCCAAAATTTCCTGGAGTTTGCAAAAAATCAGCGATGGACAATTTTCTTTGGAGGTTTTCTTATCCCTTACTTTCGACGCTTGCTCTCTGTCACGATGCATTCCACCTCGTCCAGTCTACAGTTCGTACACGGCGCACCGTGCTCGACGACATTGCATCGAACCTTTCGTGCCCGACAACACTGGCAAGCCTTGGATGCGCGTCTCTTGACTGGTCGATTGGCATTGTTATTGTTGTTATTGAGTCCGGCTGCCGACGAGGTTCGCTTCTGCGACGACTCTTGGGTGTCTGATGCCGAGGAATCCGTCATATTGCTATTATGTTTCCTTTGCAATGGAGAAATCAGATCACCTAGGACACATGGAAACGGATGAGGTAGTGGCAAAGTTCAGGACAGCAATTGGGACAAGCAGCGGCGCAGCGGGCATTTGCATGTGGGGGAGCTACGTTTAAGTAGGACGAGAGTTTGGAACATACGACCGAGTAAACTAGGCTCCATTCGGAGAGCTGGTCTGGAAGAATTGGGCATCTGATTTGGCAGCTGGCGAAAGACACCACGATGACGACCCTGGAATCTCTGGACCGTTATATCGAAGATGCTTATGGAGGGAACAGGGACAGGGAAGCCGAGACGCTAGTCCCCAGACATCACTTCCGCGCATAGGCATCACCTCCGCCGTCGCACAACATACCCTACGTATATGCAACATCCGGAGAACAGTCTCATCCTCCACCCCTTCCCGTCCGCCGGCCCTTCGGAGTAATGCGGGACGAAGTCATACAGAAGAAGACGAAGGCAGCAGTTTGAGGAGAGGGCGCCGCTCTCGGAGCAGTAGGCACAAGTACAGTGTACATTGTTTGCACACCATCTGAAAACGGGTGCTGCTTACACATGTCAACACCCTGTTACCGGCAAATCTTTGATCCCTGTGAACGGAAAAGCGCTTTCCGCCTGCCTTTCTAGAATACTGATACACTACCATTCCAATTATAGCCTTTTTCATCACAGGAGTGGTCTTCTTGAAACCCCTCATACACGACTACACTGGCTAGATCCCTGAAATTGGATCCAAAAACCAAAAGAATGGATGGAGAGGGCAAAGAAGTCAGTTGCCCTTTTATCTCGTCCCTCATCCTTGGGTAACTAAGAATCGAAGCCGGGATGTATTGTCGGGAGTTTTTCTCTGTAGAGAGTGTTGAGAAAGAGGGAGAGCGATCTGCCATGGCTTTTCCTTCCTCGGACCAACGGCGACGCCATAACATCGAACCTGATGGATGTACGAGGGATAGCTGCAGTATATCGCGCATGGCCGCATGGCCGCATGGATGGCAAATGAAAAGGGAAAAGTTTTGCCATGCGATTTCGCTACCAATTCCGCGCATCACTCGCTAACCCCGACGCCTCCAAACAAGATCCCGACATTCTCTTTGTCTCATTGTGGGCAAGCGAATCAATCATGAGCTTCAAGTCTCATCGATTTTCTCGTCCAGCGACACGAGACTATTCTCACCAATCATCATGATCACATCACATCACATTGTCACATCGTCACAACGTCCCACAGCTCCCCGATCACAAATTAGCTCATCCCCATGGTCGTATATTAGATCATCCCGGAAACAAAGATCTTCCTTGCGCGCAGCAAGCCATCGGACACTCTAGATTAGATCCATTCAGATGCGAGAGAAAGAGCCCTTTATAAGCTCATCTGCATACATCTGCAACGGTGCAGTCCGAAAGCGGAGGAAATCGGAAACATGGGGAATGTGGAGTTTGCTTTATCAAGGCGTTGGTTCGTTTCGCGATATCCTTGCAACAGACTAACTAACCACGGACGAACCATTGGGACAATTAAATGCAACTATTCGACAACTAAAAGCCAATGCAGCAAAGACTCCTTACATAGTAAAGGTCAAAACATACTTAACAGGGCAAGGTCATTCATCACGAGTGATAAGATTTCCTTTTCCTTTTTTCTTTTTCTTACAGAGCGAAGGCCAAAAATGCAGCACCAATAGCGACAGCGAGGTTGTCAACCCCTCTGGCAGCCGCGGCATTCGAAGCCACAGGCGACTTTGAGGGCGACTTTGACGATGATGGCGACGTGGTATTTGCTGTTGAAGAGCCTGATCCTGCGCTAGCAGTTGCCGTTGAAGTAGGAGTTCCAGCCGTCGCGGGAGCGGGTTCAACACCATCATTCTCGTACAGGGAACACGCAGCCATTGCGTCAAGTGGACATGTCGAGGCAAGGCACATTGACTCCAGCTGCGGACCCAACGCCGGGATAACAGCAGTAGCCGGACTGCAGCGGCTGGCGAAGAGCTTCCCCAAGGCCATCCCAACCGCTTGGACATCGTTTGTGGCGACGCCGAAGGACGCAGCGGCGAGGCCAACTTGTGTAATGAAATATCCCAATTGGTTGGAATCTAGAGCCATGAACCTGAAGGTTTACAGAAACCATATCAGCCTTCTTTGGGGAATATTCATTGGGGCAATAGGAGGATTACTCACTTGTGAACCTCGTACATGCTAGCTACTCCGTTGTAGGCTGGATAACCATCCTGTCCTTGCATGGAGCAGCCCAGGAGACTCCCAAAGAACTCATACAGATGCGTGAGGAGATTGCTAGGAGCGTGTCAGCTGAAAATCAACCCGGATCAAAAGAAAACAGACAAACAACATACTACTGTCTCGAACTCTTCTTATCATCATCCGCCGGCTTATTCGCCTTCAACGGCTCCGCGGCGCCCCCATCCAGAAAGTTCACCGCAATCCCCATATTTCCCCCTTCATTCGTGCTCTCCAACCCCCCGCTGAAAAACGGCAATAGATTCACCCTCGTCCCGTTATATGTTCCAGGAGCCAGAATTCCAGGCACGGTGATCCCGACGTTGGGTTGGGTATAGTTGCCGATCACGACGGTGTTGACGAGGAGGGTGAGGAGGGTGAGTTGGTTGGAGGCGTTGTTCTCTTTAAGGAGCGCGGTGGTGTAGTAATCGCAGATTGAGGTGTTGGCGGGGCGGCCACTTTGGGCAAGGGCAAAGGGGGAGAGGAGGAGGAGGGGGAGGGATGATGAGAGGGAGATGTGCATTGTTGTTTGTTTCTGTGGTGGTGTGGGAGTCCCTTTGTGAGTTGTTGATTTGGCTTTGAAGGCAGGCAGGTAAGTAGCACAGCAACGAGCGAATTGCAGGAGTATATAAATAAAAACGGCCGTCCTCTGTATCCTCGATAAAAATCCAAAGTAGAACGGGGGCCTCTAGTAAAAGAAAAAACAAATCCCGTCCTTCAAATACTTCCTCCTTGCCTTCCCAAACACGCTAGAGCCGAACGGATAAGCACACTCCCGAACACGGACCCACGAGGGCTGCTGCAAACGATACATCGATAGATCCGTAAGATCGAGATTTTGGTGGATCATTGGTTATGTAAAACAACGCCATCAAGGAAGTATGTATGTGAGATGGTAAGTGAGATTGGCTTTTTTTTGGATAGGGCCGGGATCGAGGGTTGCCGTTTGGGGGATTTGTTATGGGTGAGTTTGGGGATTGGGGTGGTGGTATGGTGGGTTGCACATATTGTTTTGATGCTGCTGCGTTGGAGGGGATCTCTGTCTGCCAGGAGGAGGGAAGAGTATTGAATTCCATTATTATCAACCAGGTAATCCCCTCCTCCTTACTTCTAATCTAATCCACCACCCCCTACAGACCTTACCATCGATCTCCGTCCACTAGACTGTTCACCAAGGCAAAGGATCGTTGTGTTGTGGTTGGCTGCATAATGTCAAACTTGGTGGCATTGGCCCGGGAGTTCGCTGATCCGGGGAAGGGCTTGGAGGTGACGTCAATGTGTTACTGTTGGTGACGCGAATGAAACGAAACGTTTGGCTGGGTGGATGGTGGACGAATCATGTATGGGTTGATTGTGATTGGTGAGTGAGATCTTGAGTACGCGTATGTTGAGTGGGCTGGTTGAAGGGTGAGGACATCTAATGCTCCACCACCGCCGAGTAGCGGAGATTCAGCTTACGGGTACAGAGAAGGGGAGATATACTTCTTATGACATCATCTATGATCCCGACTGGGATACCTCTAAAACCATTTCCTCTTCAATGTTCAACCAATTGGCCTTTCGGATTCTGACAGTGTTGATATTGGTGATCGCGGGGGACTCGGATACTCATGCATCAGATGAAAGAACGGAGGGCAATTAGTTCTTGAGTTATCTTCCGTCTATGCCTATATCTCTCGTAAGAGTTTGGTGCGCAACAGAAGTCCGCAGTGATCAGTGACAGAATGAATGCTGACTGCATGTTGGAGAGCATACAAAGTAGCGCTTGAACTTGGACGACTGGATAGACTTGCACGTGATAAATCGCGGCGATGCTCAGGGGTAAGGAACTACCGACACGCGAGGCGTTTGGAATGCGGACAACATCGCTCACCAAAACGAGTCCCACTCCGGAAACGATATTCGTTGAACGAAATTCGGTTTCTGTAGATATTGCCGCCTCATTAGTTCCCCTGTTTCCTTGTCTCACACCTATCCATTCTTCCTGGTCCAGACCCAGGGTAATAAGATACAGCTGTTCACAATCTCGCGTCAGCCAAGGTCGAAATTTCTGAGACACTCATTTGCGCGAGTGAACCTCGTCCTATTCTAGGATAGGCTCGCTGGATCAGTCTTTTAGCTATTCCTACGCCTACGCTGGAGTGCTGTAGGAACCAGACTGGCTTTCGTTGGAGGTTAGTTGGCTACATCGGGATTGTGCGGCTCTGCTCGCTCTGCGTTCACGGCGCATGCCATAATTGTGCAAGGGGCAGGCCTTCATGATCTTGCTGACGCGAGTTGATTCTTGCAGTATTTCCTTCTCCTCTGGACTCTCACTCAAAACAACGAACAGTACTGTGCGCGGGATAGAGAAGAAAGAACGGGTCGCGATCAGCGGGTAGGATAGAGGGGGAGGTTGCCGTGTTGGAGTCCACCATCATTTCCGGCTGCAGATTCATTCGACCTGTGCCTCGAAGGGGTTTCAGGGTTCTCTTCGGGAGGCAATAACGCAATAACGCAAGATGACTGCGTCTACTCAGTCAATGGATGGCAAATCACGGCAGTCCTCTGGCGGGAAGTCTTCTTCACTCTTCAGTCGAAAGCTGCACAAGGACAGACCGAATGACAAGCGCACCGTTAGCGATGATCACCTTACCCCAACGCAGTCTAGCGGAGCAAGTAGCGCTTCTGGATCGCGACATGGACATCGCTCGTCAATAAGCTCAATTGCTGCAGGCTCGGATGATACAGCAGGCCTTGTTCTGACAACTGGAGTCATCACGTCAATACCTTATGAGAGTCTATCTGCGGACAGCAAATCACCAATACCTGTCGACTACTTACCAAGAGGAGATCAGAAGCCTCTACGGAGAGAGCCTGTACCGCACCATCTGAGCCAAGGAGGTCGTGACTTTCACCAGTATCCATCAGTAAATCCTTCGGCTATCGGTAGCCACCATCCTTCTGGACCGAGACCTCCACCAAACTCGACAATGGTTACAAGCTCATCCGGCGATAGAGGAACGATGCTGCAGCAATTCGGCAGGGGGGGGAGTAGTGCAAGTGTATACAGCAGCTCAACTGGGAATTATAGCTCTATTGGCTCCTACCCGACGAACTCTAGAGTTTCCTCTGATCAAGCGAGTGTATACTCAACCAGTTCATCTACGACGCGAGGCTCAAGTGTATTTTCTTCAGCCAACCCATCACAGTCAGCGATTTCCACACAACCAGATGTCGATAACAACAACGCTTGGTCGTCCGTCTCCCAGCCTCCACGGCAGTCTCAGCAGTCTCAATACCACTACAGCCTCTTTCACACTCATCAACCCAGTTTCTCCTCGACAGCTTCCTTTTCGCCAGATGGCTTCAATCTACCTCGACCATCTGACGACAAAATCATCGAGAGGGAATTTCTTGAACTCATGCATAAACGTGGTTGGCATAACCTTCCCGAACAAGCTCGCAGGCAGATGCTGGCGTATCCAGCGGCGAAGAAATGGACGTTGGTTCACCAAGACAAATTGACAGAATGGCAAGGGGAGCAGAGGCGTATACAGCATGCCAGACGGACGGGTTATGGAAGTGCAGATGGGCCGGGACAAATGGCGAGAGCTGACGAGGAGGGGAGCCCGGAGTGGTTTGTCAAAAAGGTGCTGGATGATAGTATCACGGCAAAGCAATTGCAGAGCTTGAGCGTCAGCTTGAGAACACAGCCGATCAGGTATGTTTGCTATTCACTTCGTTGTCTGGATTTCGTCTAAGTCACCATCGCGTGATCACTGCTTCTGTATCTCCCCAAATCTTGTCTTTGGGATGCTGCCGCAACTGTTTGAGATGGTAGTTTTTGGTCTCTGGAATGCTCCTGGTCGATCATGTCGTCGTTCCATCAGGGGCAGTTGGTTCGCACCAGACCACCTTTTACATCCCGGGCACGCAAACACCGCGTACAGCTAAGGTGTCTGTATGGAGATATGCTAATTTATGTTAATAGCTGGGTCAAATCGTTTATTGAAGCTCAAGGTCAGGTTGCCCTGACGAATATTCTTGCCAAAATCAATCGACGACAAGCCCAAGGACCAGCTCCCGCATCAGGTACAACCAGCGACAAGGACTTGGACCGCGAGTACGATATCTGCAAATGTCTCAAGGCGTTGATGAACAACAAGTATGGCGCCGACGATGCTCTTGCCCACCAGCAAGTCATTGTATCACTAGCCACCTCCTTAATATCTCCACGCCTGACGACTAGGAAGCTTGTCAGTGAGGTGCTGACATTTTTGTGTCATTGGGCGGACGGCCAAGGCCATTTAAAGGTGCTCCAGGCGATGGACTTTGTTAAGAACATGCAAGGGGAGAATGGTCGGTTCGATGCCTGGATGAGAATTGTTGAAGTGACTATCGATGGGCGGGGAAAGATGGGCAGTCTCGTTGGTGCCAGTGAGGAGCTCCGCAGTGGAGGAATCGGCATGGAGAATCTGCTTATGGAATATGCGGTTGCATCACTGCTGTTGATCAACATGATCATTGACGCTCCTGAGAGGGACCTGCAGCTGCGGGTCCATATCCGGGCACAATTTACAGCATGTGGTATAAGGCGGATCCTGACAAAGATGGAGGGTTTCCAGTACGAAGTTATCGATAAGCAGATCGAGCGGTACCGGGCCAATGAGGATATCGACTACGAGGACCTCCTAGAGCGGGAGAATAGCAGTATCAAAGACGGCGTTGATGGGGAAGTCAAGGATCTCAACGACCCTGCTCAGATTGTAGACGCTATCATGTCAAAGGTTCAGGGAAGCAGGACGCAGGACTATTTCATCTCGGCTATGCAGCACCTCCTATTAATCAGGGATAATGAGAGCGAGGAGCGATTACGGATGTTCCAGCTTGTAGACGCGATGCTTAGCTATGTTGCCATGGACCGCAGACTACCAGATATGGATCTCAAGCAATCATTGAATTTCTCCGTGCAGAGTCTCCTAGATAAGCTGCATACGGACTCTGAAGCACGACAAGCACGAGATGAAGCTATCGAGGCCCGGCAGATTGCCGAGTCTGCCATGGCCGAACGAGATGAGATGAGGTCACAGATTGAGCTTGGAGCTGATGGTATGGTTGCGAAGTTGAAACGTCAACTCGAAGAGCAAGCCGCGGTTATCGAAGTCCAGAGACGTCAAAATGATGGTTTGAAGGGTGAACTTGTGGATTTGCAAAGAATCCGGGCACAAGACCTGCAGCGCAACGAGCTGGAGACGAGAGAGCTATATCTTATGCTCAGGGATGCACAGGATGTTGCTGCGTCGGTTGCAAAGAAAGTCGGTAAAGCAAATCTCAGTACCACTGACCCAGTTCAGATGCCGGGCATTTTGAATAGAGACAGACTGATGGAGAGACTGGAGACCCAACTTGAGCGGCAAAAGACCCAATTCAAGCTTGAAGGGAGAGTTTGGGGTCCACAAGCCGGTCCCTCTGATAAGTTGAGGGAGCTGAGAGAATTGATGGATGATCAGGAGACGGGGCAGAGAGAAGAATTCGAGGAGAAAACAAGAAGGAATTTCAGCAACAGTACGTTGGGGAGCGTGTCCCGCATGGGTCCTAGGGGCAGCAGCAAACGATCTCATGAGATTAACGTTGACCAAGGAGAGGAGAGCAAGGTTGATTTGGAAAACGTTGGCGACGATGACGAGTTCGTCTTGTACGAGAGACCGAAGCTGGTGGAATTGAGGCGGCCAAAGATGAATGCTGCGCAAGCTACCGGCTTGTTAGGCGAAATAGCCTCGAAGATCAGGCGTTACGACGCCAGCGATGGCGAGGACGTGGAAGACGATGGAGTCACAACGGGACCAACTCATCCAAGCATCGATTCGGATTCGCCACTCACCCCTAACGATGAAGCTCCACCAAAGCTCGAAGATGCAAAGGCTGATCTCAAGTTTGATGGGCCTCCTCCCCCTCCACCCCCGCCAATGCCACAGATGCCATCCTCTGGGACTCCAGAAATGCCTGGATTTGAAAACGGTCCGCCGCCTCCTCCGCCTCCGCCGCCACCACCGCCGCCCCCACCGCTCATGCCTGGATTTTCTGGGATGCCTCCCCCACCTCCTCCGCCTCCGCCGATGCCCGGATTTGGCTCGATGGCTCCCCCACCTCCTCCTCCACCGCCTCCTCCAATCCCAGGGGCGCCACCACTGCCTGGAGCAAGGAGCGGAGGTTTCTTATCCCAGGCTTCATACACAGCATCTCCGACGGTTGGGCTCCCGGTTGTTCGACCTAAGAAGAAGCTCAAGGCTTTGCATTGGGAAAAGGTTGACACTCCCCAAGTGACAATCTGGGCCGCACACACACCAACCCACCAGGCCAAGGAAGAGAAATATCTGGAGTTGTCTCGAAAGGGTGTGCTTGATGAAGTTGAGAAACTGTTCTTGGCAAAGGACATCAAGCAAATCGGGAAGAGTGGTGCCAAGAAGAGCGATAAGAAGCAGATAATCTCGAGCGATCTGATGAGAACTTTTCGTATGTTCATTCTCCCTCGCCGATCCAACTATGTTCGTCCGATGCTAATTTAGATAGAAATTTCATTGGCGAAGTTCTCGTCATATTCCGTTGAGAAGGTCGTACAAATGCTCATCCACTGTGATAAGGAAGTTTTGGACAACACTGTTGTTATGGATTTCTTGCAAAAGGACGATCTTTGCAATATCCCAGACAGCATTACCAAATCCATGGTTCCATATAGCAAGGATTGGACAGGTCCTGACGCCGACAGGACGAGTCGTGAACAGGATCCATCTGAGCTTAGCAGAGAAGATCAAATCTATCTACAGACCGCGTTCGAACTACGCCACTATTGGAAATCAAGAATTCGGGCCTTGACTCTGACTAGGACGTTTGAGTCTGAGTATGATGATATCTCCGATAAGCTGAAGGAAGTTGCCCGAGTGTCTGATTCTCTGCGAGATTCTGTTTCCCTCTTCAACGTGTTGGGCCTTATTCTCGATCTTGGAAATTTTATGAACGACGCCAACAAGCAAGCAACCGGTTTCAAGCTTAGTTCGCTTGCTCGTCTAGGTATGGTTAAGGATGATAAAAACGAGTCGACATTCGCCGATCTCGTCGAGAGAATTGTGCGCACGCAATATCCCGAGTGGGAGGTTTTCCTGGACGACATCTCAGGAGTAGTTGGCGCACAGAAACTCAATGTCGAACAGTTACAAGTGGACGCAAAGAAGTATATCGACAACGTCAAGAATGTTCAAGCTTCCCTTGATACCGGCAATTTGAGTGATCCCAAGAAATTCCATCCTCAAGACCGCGTCTTCCAGGTCGTCCAAAGGTCGATGAAAGAGGCCCGGAGAAAAGCAGATCAGATGCAGCTCTATATGGACGAGATGACTCGGACATATAATGACATCTTAGTTTTTTACGGTGAGGATGTAACCGATGAGAATGCGCGAAGAGACTTCTTTATGAAGCTTGCGACGTTCGTGTTGGAGTGGAAGGCAAGTAACCGGCGTGCTACACGTGATTTCATCTAGCTAACAATGTCCGATATCTGCAGAAATCAAAGGATAAGAACATTGCTATAGAAGAAACCCGAAAGCGAAACGAGGCCTCGATGCGTCGTAAGTATCTCAACCCCACTCATGCTAATGTCGCTGGCGACATGGGACCACCCTCTCCCATCGCCACAGGTGCTATGGATTCGCTTCTCGAGAAGCTTCGTGCTGCTGCGCCACAAGCTCGGGATCAACGTGACCGTCGTCGGCGTGCGAGACTCAAGGATCGCCATCAAGTACGAATTGCATCTGGCCAGAAGATCCCCGAACTACCAGAGATCAGATCAAATGTTGAAGAAATCCTTACTTCGGATAGCGTAACAAGTCCTGTCACGACAGATACCCAGAATGCCGGGGCCGCAGAGAGCGAGGATGTGGCTGATCGCGCGGCAAATATGCTGCAGGGCTTACGCTCAGATGCGCCTGAGGGAGATGGGGATGGAGGCTTGAGGGTGCGGCGGAGGAGGGAGAGCGCGGAAGATGAAAGGAGGGCTCGGAGGCGAAGGAGGGGGGCGGAAGGAAGTCTAGCTGGGCAAGGAGGAGAGGATGGCGAGGTGAGGTCAAAGAGCACAATGAAAGAGATAAGGGAGGGAGACGATTGCATCCCAGAGCACGAGTCGGGGGAAAAGGCAGAGGAGGGACAGAAACTGCCTACTCCCACAACAATAGTCCATCCACCATCACCGGATGGTACAGAGAAGAGAACAGGATCATCGTAGTGGTTGTTGATTTTATCGATATTCTTTCTTTTATTACTGTTCAGCTATTATGGACGTTTAAGGGCTGCAGGTAGGACTGTCTAATTAGAGGTCTTCTTGAACTTTGTCCATACGTTTCTATTAGCCCTTCTTCTTCTTCTTCTTCTTCTTCTTCTTCTTCTTCTTCTTTCACCTTCCCGCTACAGGTTTAAGGTGGCCAACCAGTCGTATGATACCTCAATATTTTTTTAATCATCGTTCCCCCCCCCCCCTCTCAATGCATGAGTGAGGGAGGGATCTGCGTGAAGTCGGCTTTCATGTCCTATCAGTGGGGATGGATGGTATGTTTATTTTGCAAAGCATAGCGAGTGGTGGGGGGGTGGGGATGGGATTGGGGAAAGGGGGGGAAGGGGAAGGGCCGGCTTCCTTTTTTTATTTTATTTTATTCTAATGTAACACTTTACTTCCTCGTTAGAGAATCCACAGTGATTTTAATAACCTTTCAGAGGTCTGGCGCGTGCGCTAACCCCTTTTTCTCGCCTCCTCGCTCGCTCCCCCCCCCCCCCCCCTCTTAGAACCGAACAAAGAAGCTTTATTTCTCTTTCCAAAAGAAGTTTCTTGTCGATGGGGAAAGGAAAGGGGATGGATGGATGGATGGATGTGTGTTGGTGGTGGGTTGTATGAATTTTTATTTTTATTATATTTGTTTTTTAATTTTGAGATATTTTAAAATCGTATGCCCCCCCCCCTCAACGATTTCTAGATCATCTGTTCATTTCTTGAATATATATATATACTATCTGGCTATTTTGGGGTTGGGGATTGGGGATGGATGGTGTGGTATGGTATTGTTGATGATTGGATCCGTTCGTGGGTGTTTGAAGCGCGGGGGGGGGGATTATTTTCTAGCTTATTGTTTGTTTGTGTGTTATCTTTGTATTCTCCAGGTTATTTGTTTGTAGGTGAGTTGAGTTTTGCGTGAGGTGTGTCAGGAGAGTGCGACTACTACCGGCATGACTTATGCAGATTAGGAGAATTTTATGATTGGGTAGGTATGTAAGGTAAGTTCTATCAGTTGATCAATCAATGGATGGGTGGGTGGAACGACTAGGGTAAACAGATAAACTTCTTCTTGTGGAATCTGTGATGCATGGCGGAGATATTTTTTGGCGGAGTTTTATCTTGCTAGAATAATGAGAAAGACTGCTTTGTGATTGAAACTAGCGCTACGGAGTTTCTTATTGGGGAAGTTTAAACAGAAGTTGTTGCAGAGAGATGGAGGGTTTTGAGACCTGCGGTGGTGGTTGCGTCTTTTGCGAATGAGTCGATGTAGGTGGCTAGTTTTTCGGCGCCTTCGGGGGAGACGGAGTTATCTAAGGGGGGGCTGTTTAGTGGAGTTCTGATGTTGTTGAATGGGTTCGGGGGAGATCAGGGGCATGTATGTATATATTGCGCGAGGAACGAAAGGACGTAAGAGGAAACTCACAGTTACTGATCCGAACGCCGCCGATTGATCTATGACCCTTCAAGCCCGTCAAACCCCTCTCCTCGGCGCCCTTCAGGAAAACTTTCTCCTCCTCCTCCCCAGCGACGAGCCGGAAACAAATATTCATGCGGCTCCTGATGCTCTTGTTCTGCACCAAGATGCGATAAACCCCCTCCCACCTCTCCAACGCTGCATAAAGAACCTCCGCCTTTTCTCCAGCAACCTCTTCCATCCCGCTCACTTTCTTGCCGCCAAAGCGCGCTAGAAGTTCTGCCATCACTTGCCCGGCAATCCAGACGTCGAAGATCGAGAGCGTGTTATAGAGGGAGTTGTTTTTGTGCATGGTGGGGTAGTCGAGGATTATGGGTGGGATGGGGAGGTTGAGGGTTCGGAGGAGGGAGGGGGAGCATGGGGCGGTGAGGGGTGGGAGGAGGGACGAGCGGAGGATTAGGAGGGTTAGGCCGGTGGTTCCGACGTTCTTTTGGGCGCCGGCCTGGGCGGTGTTAGTATTGAGGGGGAGTTGGGGGGAAGCCTGACTCACGAAGATGACAGCGTATTTCTTAACGTCAACCCGTCGACTCAAAATATTAGAACTCATATCTGCAACAACCAATCTCTCCTCCTCCTCCTCGCTCCCTGCCTCCAACCTCTTCGGGAACCCTGGAAACTCGATTCCATCCACCGTCTCGTTGTCGCAGAGATACACAAATGCGGGACCTCCCTTCCCGCCTTCTGGTGCAGTGGGAGTGAGGTTCCAGGTCTCTTCGGCTGGAATGGTGCCGAATTTTCCGGAGTTGGATGACCGGGAGTCGAGCGCTATGTTGATGTGGGAGGCGCCGAGGAGACGCGTAGCTTCTTGGGAGGCTTTGAGGGACCAGGAGCCGGTGATGAGGTAGTCAAGGGTTAGTTCCTCTGCGACCTCTTTTTTCAGGCGTTCCACCACCTTAGCTTCTAAGTCCTCCTTCGCCACCCCAGCGGCTAGGAGCTCTTTTTCTGCCCGCCTTCGTCTCCGTTCAACCCACACACCCACCAGGTTATACACCACGGCGCTGAACTCTCCACTGCCACCCCCTTGCATGAACAGGATCTCGTAATCATCAGGGACGTCTAGAAGTGCTTTTAGATGCGCTTTTGCATCCGCGAGGACTTTGTTCGCAAGGGGAGAGCGGTGGGAGTGTTCGGCGAGCCCAAGGCCGGTGTTATTGTAGTTGAGGAGTGCTTGGGAGGCGGCTTCGAGGACAGAGGTCGGGAGGCCGGCGGGACCTGCACCAAAATAGGTTATTTCGGAGCGGGGGGGCATGTTTCGGGATGTATTGTTGTTTCTGAGAGGGACTATAGGCCAAGGTGTATGTATGGAGTAATCGAGCGTAACTTATTAGGTATATCTTGTCAACTTCCACTGACCTTATAAAGAAGGAAGATCCTGCCACAGTTGACTCCGACTCTTTTCGTAATGTCGCAATGTCCCCGACATCGGCGAGATATCAGAAGTTGACCAATCGATAAACTTCAATTGATCGCTGACTAAGATTTTAATGGAACACTGACTGAAATTGGTTGCGAGACGATGATCGGAGAGAAGAGCGCGTGGATAGAAGGGACAAGATGATTCTGGTAACATGGCTTTCTGATATTCATCGCAGAGGTCCAGTTGCTAATGGTCACCACAGTTGCGTGCGCGATGCTCGATATCGAGTCCCCTGTCTAGACAGTCGTTGCTCTTCATTCATCCACGAGCATACACAACAACCCCGAGTCTTTTCCAAGATGTCTTTCACTCCCAGGCAGAGGATCCTGCTTCCTCTGCTATCTTGTCTTCCCTCAAGGCCGCCACTTCAACTCCCCAAACTCTTAGTCCAACGCTACTCCCTCGGCCCGGCGAAGGACAAATTCGTCAAGGCTGGCGATTATGTAACGCTGTCGCCGCACCACTGCATGACCCACGATAACTCTTGGCCTGTCGCGCTGAAATCCATGTCTATCGGGGCCTCCAATATCTATAATCCCAAGCAGGTGGTCATGACGCTTGACCATGACGTCCAGAACAAGAGCGAGTCGAATCTGAAGAAGTACCAACAGATTGAAGAGTTTGCAAAGGAGCAAGGGGTGGACTTTTATCCGGCCGGGCGAGGGTGGCCACCAAATTATGGTGGAGGAAGGGTGCGCCTGGCCAGGGACTTTGGCTGTTGCATCAGATAGTCACAGTAACATGTATGGTGGTGTTGGGTGTCTTGGTACGCCCGTTGTGCGAACCGATGCCACAAGTATTTGGGCAACGGGTAGAACGTGGTGGCAGATTCCACCAATAGCAAAAGTTACATTCACGGGGATACTACCAAAGGGGGTTACGGGGAAGGATGTTATTGTTGCGCTGTGCGGACTATTCAATAATGACGACGTGCTCAACCACGCCATTGGGTTTACGGGGTCAGAAGAAACGATGAGGAGCCTGCCAGTGGACGATAGGCTCGCGATTGCAAACATGGCGATGGAGTGGGGTGCACACACTGGTCTTTTCCCTATAGACTTAGTTTTGCAATCCTGGCTCCGGTATAAAGCCACTGCCGCAACCCTGGAGACGAGTATGGATGGCAAGACGCTTCATCCGCGATTTAACCACCAACGCTTAAATTATCTATTCGAGAATCAATTATCCGCCGAAAAGGGAGCGACATATGCTAAATATCTTCATCTTGACCTCTCAACCCTTTCGCCATACGTATCTGGCCCGAACTCGGTCAAAGTTGCAACACCCTTAAATGAGCTGGAATCTCAGGATATCAAGATCAGCAAAGCATATTTGGTATCCTGCACAAATTCCCGGGCGAGCGACCTGGCGGCCGCAGCGCGTGTCTTCAAGGAAGCTGGAAAGCTGAATGATGGTAAGATACCTCGTATAGCGGATGGTGTAAGCTTCTACATCGCCGCCGCTTCACTGCCAGAACAGCAGGCTGCAGAGGAGGCTGGAGACTGGCAGGCTTTGCTTGATGCTGGAGCGCGACCGCTGCCAGCGGGGTGTGGACCTTGCATCGGATTGGGCACGGGGCTGCTAGAGTCGGGGGAAGTGGGCATCAGCGCGAGCAATCGGAACCTCAAGGAGGATGGGATCCACGGAGGCGAAAGCCTATCTTGCGAGCCCTGAAGTCGTCGCAGCCAGTGCGTTGAGCGGGAAAATCAGCGGGCCAGGTTGGTACGAGAAGCCGAAAGGAGTTTCAGGGGTTGTAAGAGGAGAGGGAGAAGGAAATGCGGCTGAAGAGATGGTGAGCGTCGAGAAGATGCTAGAGAAACTAATCGTAGACGCCGACACAATCGTGCGACAAGCCGAACAATCCGGCGTCGGCTGCCTCTCAAAAGAGACCCCCCTAACCGAAATCCTCCCCGGCTTCCCCTCAAAAGTCTCCGGCGAAATCCTCTTCTGCGACGCCGACAACATCAACACCGACGGCATCTACCCGGGCAAATACACCTACCAGGACGCCATCACCCCCACGCAAATGGCCGCCGTCTGCATGGAAAACTACGACCCATCTTTCCCCACCACCGCCCGCGCCGGCGACATCCTCGTCGCAGGCTTCAACTTCGGATGCGGCAGCTCCCGCGAACAAGCAGCTCCCGCGATCCTCGCAAAACAGATTCGCATGGTCGTGGCAGGGAGCTTCGGGAACATCTTCTCGCGGAATAGCGTTAATAATGCGCTGATGGGATTGGAGGTCCCACGGCTTGTCCGCAGGCTTCGCGAGGCATTTGGTGGTCAGGGGGAGAGGGTGTTGACGAGACGCACAGGGTGGTGGTTTGTGTGGGATGTGGCTCGGAGTGAGGTAGTCGTGCAGGAGGGTGAGGGTGGGGAGAGATGGGTTCAGAGGGTTGGGGAGTTGCCGCCGAATGTGCAGGAGATTGTGGCGAGGGGAGGGTTGGAGAAGTGGGTTAAAAGGGAAATTGGGAAGCGTCCGTCACCGTCGTCGTCGTTGCCGTCGTGATGGGATGGTTTAGGTTATACTGTAGCACAGATTTCCCATTTACATTCCAACTAACTTTCTACTTTTCTCTACGACCCCCTTTTTATTCTTGTTCAATCAACATAAACAAGTAGCATAGTCCCAAAACCTCCCAAACCTGCCTCAACCCCCCATCTGCTGAAAGACAATGCCATGCGGGGGTTTAGCAACCTCAGATGGGTATCCTTACATTAATCACTTTCCCTAGAAATAATATACAGTACTATATCTCACGAATCCTCCAAAGGGGAAATTTACTAGTCTAATTACCACGATTTTGAATTTTACTTACTCGTTTGTTTACCATAACCCCCCAGAAATACCCGCTAAGATTTCACACTTCAGATTCATTAATCATGTTCTCCAGGAGCAACTCCGCGGTCACCGGCAAGTTCTATGCATATGTATAAGGTATTCGTAAGGCATCGGGAGTGCTACTAGCTAGAATTACGCGTATAAGATCGTCATAGGGCGTCAGGAACGCTTCATGATCGCCGGGAAGACCTAGGTGCATGAGATCGTCATGAGATAACAGGAGCACTTCATGATCACATGGGAGACCTAGGTGTATGAGATAGGCATAAGATAACTAGAGCACTCCATGATTACCTGGAAGACGTAGGTGTAATGAGATTGGTAGAAGACAACTGGAGCACTCCATGATCACCTGGAAGACCTAGGTGCATAAGATCATCATGAGACAACAGGAGCACTCCGTAGAAAGAAGACTTAAGCGTGCTACCAGAGTGCTCCGCAGAGTCCAGAGTTGAAAGATATGTTGAGAATGCGGATGCTAATCCTCATTTGTCGATGCGAGACGTTCTGTTCTGTTGTTGAGTATCCCCAGAGTCGCTCGCAAACCGTAGAATTAGAATTGAGTTTTATTCATCTGCCTCCTCGTCCCGTTACCACTCGTAACAATCTCAACCCTCCCTCCTCCTACCCCTCAACTCGAGCCCACAAACACCATCGTTGGCGTTTCCAACGCTGGGCAGATTAGGTATTTGCCGATATAATAATTCAAAAAATATGGTCTCCCCGGACAAGGTGATCTAATCATCAAAAACACCTTTCCCTCCATAATGAGGTTCCCATGTGCACCCTAGACTCACCTTCTGGTCGATTGCCTTCATATATTTTGCTCGATTTCTGATTCTGGATCATTCCTTGAGTCCGTCGCTCAGCATACTGATCACCTAGCTGCACCCTCACCTTATCTGTATTCACATTCCCTCTAAACGCATGGCCCATACGCTCTTCAATTAACTCTTTCCCAACATCTTGCAGCAGTTTGTCATCATTACCGGCTACATCCATAAGAAGCTTGACGCTCTGAGTCTCTTTGATTTCCGACATCTCAATAGTTGTCATTTCACGCTGGACTTTGCGCGTTTCTTCGGGGAACATGTCGACCAGGTCATCCACCAAGAATGTGATATCCTCTACCAATCTGTCAAAATTCTTTTTCTCATACAGTGCCCACGATATCGTTTGCTTGATGCTCGCACTTTTCTACCTCATCTTTGCTCGCTTCTGTCTCGAAACCACGATGCCTCGCACTTGGCGATGGAGTGGCCCGACTATAGCATCCAGATCGACGTCTGGATCATGGACAATCAAGTCGTCAGGCTTAGCGTTGAGTTCGAACTTTTTCGACTTCTTCTTAGCCTCGTCGAATAAATCGAGGATCTCCTCCAGCACGTTCTTCGCCGTCCTCGCTAAACACCAGCTCGTTGAGGAGTAGCATTAGCATGTTAACGCCATCCTGGATGCTACGAAGAGTGTTCCTGGGGACTACAAATAAGTTTGTCAAACAAGTCTTCAGATTCCAGTGATGTCTTGGATACAAATTCTCTTTATAGTTCCCTGCACAGTGGGTGGGAAAGAGCATGCTTAATGACAAGATGAACCCGAGATCTGAAAGATACATTGAACGAGCCGACGCGATTTTTAATGAGGAATATAATGCTATGGTGACACTCGAGGACTCGCATAAACGCTAGCCCGGTATCAACTCTCATTGATCTCTGAGTTGTGGAATGTCATCAACTACCGTTGAATTCCTGAAGGCAGACCGAGGTAACGGTTGCAAGCACAATCGAGACTTGAATGCCATAGAGCGTGAAGTCAATGATTAGAGCTTGTCTGCTGTTGTACATTAGTACTAATTGATTATGCCCCTTTCACATAGTATACATGGGAAGAGCATGCTCCATTCATCTCAGGAAGTAGTAAGCCAGGAAAAATAAAACTGGAAATATCTATTGAGAACTCTTTTTGGGAAGATCGTGGAGTGGCAGCACAATGCTTGGTCATTGAGCGAATAATATGAAGTTCCGGAAAAGATGTGGATATCAAGCTCCAAAAACACTAAAAAAAACTCCAAAAGGAGAATAACATATACACTTAGAGGCATCGCATTTGGCGAAGCTCTGCCGAGTGAAATCTAACAGCTCCAAGCATATAATATCATGGAGACTGTATTTCGTGTACATGGTTTTCTGGCAGCTCAGTCGTAAAGTGATTGTTCCGACCCCTGCTCTGCGCCGCGCTATACGATTCCTTGAGCCCCTGGCATTCCGTTTGAATCGTATTCATTTGCGACTTCAATCCCTCCAGCAGTGCATTCTGAGCTCGATCCCTCCGCCAAAAATATGCAAGCCCAGCGAGGAAAACAATGCCGACAGTGACACCGACACCGATTCCTGCTATAGCTACTGTGTTTCTTGCTGCGGGCTTCGTGGATGTGGAAAAAGACACTGGCAGGCTCGATGGAGATTCAAGCGTGGATGTGGAAAAAGGCCTTGACTGGCCTGGAATGACCAATGGATATTCAAGCAGCTGTGTGCTTGTTCCTTGAGAAGATTGTGATGAAGTGGGGTTCGCTATGATTGCGGGGGCGTCAACAGCGGTAGCCACGATGGATGCAGCATTTGCAAATTCAAATACACCGGATGGCGGTTCGCATGTGCATCTACCAGACTCAAACTCAGTATTGCAGCAGAATTCCGTGGCGCTGCACTGTATAGCGACAGCCGAACCTTAGAGTTCGTCGTAAGCATTCTGTGGCTAGCCAACTCTAAACCATTGGGGTGACATACCAGTTCGGCACACAACTGGACAACTGGAAGAAGTCCAGCTGTTATCCGTACAACTTCCACGAGCCCAAGAAGTATTCTCCTGGTTAAGGCAAAGCCCGTTAGACATACACTTCCAGCCAAAACCACAGCAGAAACTGGTTGCTTGGTTCGGGAAACACGAACGATCTCCACCTTCCATAGAGCCGTCGGGATTGTAACAAGGAGTGTTTATTCCTCCTGCATGGGCGAGATATATGAACACAGCAAAGGCAGCGCCTAGCAGGTAATCTGAGAGTATGGAGCAGTTCTTGCGTTTGGCCATGATCAGAGTTTGAAGACCAGAAATAGAGTTTTCTCAAGTAGAAGAATTAAATACACCGGGGATACCAAGTGGAAAGTATATTGGTGAAGAAGGCCGGCGATCCATGATGACTGAAAGTACGAGCTGTTGACGGAAGAGGCAGTACCCCGAATGAGACATTGTAGCTGTTTTTAGACCAACAGCTTCCAGCGTCAAAATAAACCGTAACCTTGAAGATCCTAGTGCCATGTGGCACGGAAATGCTAAAATTCCTGAGGCTGTCTGCGTGCGCGTATCGGATGGTATCCACGAATAGGAAGCCTGACCGCACGACTTTACAAGGGTGTTGTATTAGAACTGTGCCATCGTGAGTTTCGCCTAGTTGATGGCTCCGCCCTCAAGGCAGAATTTCGGACGAAAAAGGGCTTGTCCTTTCTCTAGGCAGTTCGATGGAGGATTGAATCTTTGCAAAATACTTCTACATTATATTACACACGAAAGCCAATCCCATCTCTTCTATCATCCGTTAACCTCCCCCACTCAAGCAATAACCTGAAGAAGTAAATTTCCATATCCTCCTTCCTGAGGACCTTCCCGGACCACTCCTGTCCCTTCCTGGCTATGAAATCCCCTTCCTTTTCACGTGCTTTCATAAATACTCTCCTTCCCTTCCCATTGCCGCCGATGTTTCCTTCGACACCTGCGAAATATGCCAGTGTAGAAAAAAGTTCATGTAGCCGGAGATCCAGCGGGACAAAATGAAGCCAGGGTGTGAGTCGAGCATCATACCATGTTTTGAAGAGCGCAGTTTTGAACGGCAAAGAGCGAGACAGCAAGAAAGGTAGAAAGCGCCCGCTGAAACCGGCACCGTCTAAATCGAAAAGGTACCGGTACATCCAATGATGATGGAAATCCACCGGTCCAGTCAAACCGAACTCCATTTCCTGGTCGAGACAGTCACGTTCACCACATCTAGCTATGCTATCTACGATGCCAACATCCATTTTGATGAGGTTGCGGAGATTGGTAACCGGAACATTCTCATAAGAATAAACATTGGGGTTGGCTGAGTGAGGCAGAATAATAGGCACAGAGTGAGAGGCGTTATTGGCGAGGTGGACGAAACGTTGCCGTGACATGCCTTGCCATTTTCCTTCGATGGAGAAGCCCTCGGAGGTGGCGCCCCGCCAAAAGAGAGAATTAGCCTTTTCCTTGTATGGAACGTCAGGGTTGACGTCTGTAGGGTCGTATTTGACTTTGTCCATGTAGTTCCACGCACTTGGATACCTGTAATTTTGAAATCGGTATTAGCCCAAGCAGAGAGAACGACAAAGAACAAGTGAAGAAACTCACAGGATGTCGCGGTAGCCATGAGCTTTACTTTGGCTGAATACAGGCACCAAGTCATGAGTTCCTTTGAATGAAGATGGGCTAATGTAGAGGCCATGCAAATTTGCCATATCAGGCTGATGGCAGATATCGGCGGCCAAGGTCCAGTTCCTCACAAATTGGTGGAACGAATGTGGTGCTGCGCAAGAGATACACATATCACGAGTACCCCAAATTCTTTCTCTTCGAGCTCTCGAATCCGGTGGGCACGCGTTAGCCCCGTAACCGTAAAACGTGTTCTGGAAGGAATGTTGCTCGAAATTCGTGTCATCGGTATGCTCCCTAGAAATCGCTTCCCACCCCTTCGCTCTGTTCGCACTCCAATGAGAACCTTTGTCGCTGGCCAGATTGCCAGAAGTTGCACGGAACATCATGTCATTCGATTGTTCCCATGGAATAGAAACTCTAGGTTCATCATTCATATTAAACGCAATGTCCATGTCCGGAAGTGACGACGCGAATTTGCTAATCATGGCTACAACGCCTTCAAGCATCCATCGGTGCGTTGGCAACACCTCCGAGCTGATCTCTGCAGCGCCATTTCTAATACTGATTAAGGAGATGTCATTCCAGGTATTCGAACCCATTTGTCGAGTACGTCGACGCAGTTCTAACGGCGACAGGGACCAGAAGAGAAGGAGGTCATCGTTAATGTTGTCATAGTCATCGATGACAATAGAGTCGTGGGTGGTAGCATAGTTATACCATTCGTCGAAGCCACTCCGGAAATAAGTAAGAGCGCACAAAAAGGAGATAAGGATGGACTTACGGAGGTGGATCACGATTATATCTTCTACGGTATTCTGCAACAGCCTCGGCTAGATTGCTACTTACCGAAGCTTGCTCGACCCATTTTTCGTGCCGCAGTTCTGCTTCATGAATGAGGGAATCAAGAGGATGAGATGCCAGAGTTTTGCTTCCACCCAATTGGATGCGGAGCAAAAAGAGGACAAAAAGGAAACCGTAAAACCATGAAGACGGATGAAAAACCCTCCACTTTGCTAATCGAACAGATGACTGGGGGTTTTCTGAATTACTCTCAATTGAGGTCAAAATGACCACGCCAAGGAAAAGTAGGCAGAGGGGAAAAAAAGTGATGCCTCTGGCAACCAGAGGAGAAGTGGGATGATCTACCCAAGCTGCTAAATCGGCAAAATAGATGACGAAAAACTGCACTACCATGGAGAGCATTATAAGTTCCGAGTGGAGCAACTGGAAGCATGTGAGTCAAGACCTTTCAAAAACATCAAACGCTGCCTTACCGCTTGTATTGCAGAATGGACTGCTAATGTGAAAAGAAATATCTGTAAAGCAAGACTCCTTAGATATACCATGCCAAATGGAATTATTGAATGTCGATGTTCTGGAACCGTCAGGGTCAAAGCAATGTCTTTGATGAGTAAAACGTTGGCGGCTATCTGCATTCAAAGTCAACATGCATAATGTAGGCCGCAATTCGTTTCCCGAAACAGAGTAACATACCAAGAAAACCCGTCCAAGGAGCACCACTCGACGGGAAGCCCCACCAGAATCATCCGATGTTCCACTACCCAAAAGCTCCTTCATACCAGCTAAAATGAAGCAGTCCAGCAGAAGTCCAATATATTGGTAGATAGGCACAGATTTCCCGTGAGCCAATATACGCGCACATATAAAAGTCGATCTCGGAGCGGATGTTACATGTGCTAGAAGTGTCCCCCCCAAGCTTATACACAGGGCCGGAGCTAGATACCTCCAACGACTATTTGCTATGAACTGTGGAAACGCAACAGCAGGGTTGGTGTTATACTTTGGCCGGTTCCCTTTGTTCCTCCAGAAATGCGCTAAGGCTAGGAAGACTGGCAATATAGCCTAAACGCAGTCAGCGTAAATTGTGAGACAGCGCCATGACAGTGCTGCACACCTCGATACCTGGCTGAGAGCACTGTATATTTCTCAATATCAGACGTAGAATCTCCGCTCGGAGGCATATTGCAATCACAGTTGAGACGAAGAGAACTCGATAGCGCGACGATCCGAGACTAAGAGCATCTTCGAACGCCGAGGACTCCCTAGAGGAATGTTGGCGATCCCTCTCTTCGAATGGTATTGGTATAGCGGAGTATCTTGTTCCTCGATATCTTGCAGAATAGAAACTCGGGATTAAGCGGTTGATCGCTAGGATAGAGCCGCCAGCGGCGGCCAAAGCAAATATCGATGACTGAGTCGGCCGATCTGTAACATGTAAGTTCTGTCAGCGTCAATTCTTCAGACAATGGTTCAGACGTGCACGCACCATACGCAAACGACCCGCCAGATGTCAAAGACAGGGCGGAAACGCTCAAAACCAGTACGCCAAAAACAAAAGCACGATAGATCTTCTCAGCAGGCGTTGAGGCCGGGTGACGCGATGGCGACATCTGTTCTTCGAAGTCCATGATGCGCTAAAGCAAACCAAGGGAGAGAAGTCGATATCGTCGGTCTGAATCCGATAGAGATTAAGCTTGATGGGAATGATATAGCCAAATTAATCATCTGTATATAATAGAGGTTAACAGCAGCTGAGCCTGCTTGTTCTTCCTGCTAAGCAAGCAGTGTTTTAAGATGTGTTCAGTTTTATATTGTCAGCGATTTAAATTGCAATCGCTTACTATTAGCGATTCGTGTCTTGGCCAAGACGCAGCGAGAGAGAACCTTATAAGCAGAAGTTTTTTTATTCTCCGCTTAAAGTCCGACCATATAAGCGGCCGTTGCCTCGCTTTACTGAAAATGGTCGTCACATGGTTAAAATTTAGGTTGCCCTACCCCTTAGCCGCCGAACCAACGCCCCTTTGTCGCTTAAATAGGCTCCATCAAGATTCGTCGCGTTTGGAGGTATAGCCCTAAGAGCACTGAATCAGCCATGCTCACGACCTATGTCCGAATGGCATTTCATAGAGTTTGCAATCTTATCAGCTGTGATACATGCCGGTTTCTGATGTATCACACGTTCCAAACAAGCATCACTCAGGTTTGATGTACACTGTTCTGCTGCATTCAATTTATGTTATGTGAACGGCAAAACAATCGAAATAGTTAGCGCTGTTGCGTGGTAGTCTATGGAGGTATTTGGGGAAACCTACCCTACTATTCCCCCTGTCTCATTCCAGCCCCGTCACTTCGACATATGAACATGGACTTCTTGATATAACAGTCGTCAGCGGATGCAATGCACTTGCCCGATCGCGACTAATCTATTTCTATAATTGAGGCCACGGAGGAGTGGCCATAGAGTTTATGAATCTTCTCTCCCTTCCTCATCTCAATTGCTCCACTGTCTTTGCCGCAGCAGTAGAACCTGTCTTCTGTGTCGCGGATAAGCGCAGTAATTTGAGCGCGTCCGGTGTCATTGACTGAGGAAATGGGTTCGGAGAAAGCAGTATCTCGGGTGCTAGAAAGCTCTTCGCGATCCAGATCGTCTGGCCGAACAAGTGCATCTGGCTCAAACGTTACATAAAAAGCCAGGAATATCATAGAATTGCTGCCCGTCTGGGCTAAAGGCCAGACTGCGAACCATATCGTCATACTAGAGCTGATATGTAAGACAAAATTCAGGAACCGTCCAAACGCTCAAAGCCCCATTATGGTCGCTTGTTAATAGAAGGTTGCTGTCAGGGCTAATGGCCATCTCTCGGACCCCGATGTGAGGAATTTCTCGTTGCGTATCATCCTCGATGTTCCATTCCACCAAGCTGGTGTCATTGTATATAATAAATACTGCGGGCAATTCGGATCTGCACAACACACATACTGGAGTACCTGATTTCCAAGAGTCGTGGCGCCTGCCATATCTGATCTGTCCTCTAGGCGGACGCGCTTTTGCAGACTTCGACTGGGCAAGTACTCCAAGGGAAGATGGATCTTCCCCTATAGCCAATGATGACTTAGCTTGTGTCAGGACTAAATGAGATCAGATGCGGACAGACATGGTCCAGATCACCGGGCTCCTCAGCGAGGATCTTCCATTTCAGAGTCTCCGCTGTCAAGTCGAGGCACTGTATGGAAGGATCGTCATATCAAACAAGGAGCTCGTCATCCGTGACACCAAAGGAAAGCGCAAGGATTCTCCTGATAGGTCTTAGGCAAACAGAAGACTTTTTCACCACTATTGATGTCCCATATCCGGATTGTTTTCGTCCCTACAGTGACGACCAGGGACGAGACCCTGCTGCATTCAATGAGCGATACCCATTCTCTATGGTAGAGTCTCCTCGCCTCTCCACATGATTCTGCGTGCCAGACCACAAGTATACCACTGCCGAATAGGATGAAGAAGTGCGACCCTGAACAAAGCACTCTCTTGGCGCATTCATCATTTCCCACTGTCAGTCTTGCGAGGCAATCATCCCAAGCCTCCGATGAAATCCCTGTCACCGAGAGAGCATTCATGCGCCCATATGTCTGGCTGGTGATTGATCCTTTAGGAAAAAAGGGGATTATATGCTGGTAAATCGATTGAGGATTTTGGATTAGGATACTTCCGAACCTCCCGACCACTCGAATCAGATCTTTAGCCCGTTGTCTCAGCTCATCATCTCGATTTGCTGAGGAGCTTAATAGTGAATCATTAGAGGATTTGCCGTTCCTTCTTTTGGCATAAAGTTTGAGGTACTGAGCTGCACGTGTCAAAATTCTCATATCTCCAAGAAGAGCAGCTGCGCTGACCCACAAAAGACAGGAATGCTCTAAGAAGCCGAAGATAGGCTTAAGAAGATCTGAGCGTATGATAGGAACGGGTGCTTATCAATTAAGGCAATTTAGTTGCCTTGCGCTTGGATTCCATGAGAGGATGCATTCTGAGCTAGAGAAAAAGCTCGTTTCCAATTTTTCTTTGCGTCCATGAGAAATTTCAGGCATGTAGATGTAATGTGTTCATTGCCTAAACGGTAGTCAATTGTTACCGGAAGGCCAGTAGTCTTATAGAGTAATAATTGCCGTGCGGTTTGGTGTATCAATGCAATCCGTGACTTCTCGACGACAACAAGATTGCCACAGATGTGAGTGAGAGTATCCTTGAGACTGAGAAATTCCCCAAATTCAGATGCGAGGGCAGCCTCGAATTCTGCAAGTTCAAGCGGTCGAAATGAGCACACCATCCACGTTAACGCTATGGTGAGGAGTCGTGGTGCCTGTTCTGAGATGATGCTGACCATACGCACATGCAAGGGCTCCATGCCCTCGGGTAAGTCGTTGTATGCCAATTGTCTTTCAGCTAGTCTCGTGCTAGCGTTACCCACAAGAACGAGCCGTGAGAATTTTCAAGCACCCTATTACATATATCATCCTTGGCCTTGTTAGTGCGGAGAGTAGTTGATATGATGGAGTTGATATAGGATCGAATGCCATCGAAGGTATCATGTAAAGAGATTTCATCATGGACCACCTCAATGTTGCTGCTGGCAAGATCTCTTATCATCCGACTGACTATGAGTTATTCTGAACCGGTTATTCGAATGCAACCCTGAGAAGAGCCGAACAAGTACTTCTAGCTGATCAGCATCATCGAGACCATCTATGAGCCAAAATACAGGCTGTGAAAAATGTTGTCGGAACAGGATGCCTTCAATGACTATTTCCCATATTGTGTTCATCTTCTGTCGGCCATGGCTCACCCGGCGGCTTGATCGCTCTCAAAAACATCTTCAAGACATTCCTCATATGTATATAGTTCGGATCACTTGTATAGCTGTACTTGCACATACTGTGATAGTGTGCCAGGTGTAGAGGCCGGGATACGGGCTGGTATGAGGGTCGTTTGTGTGCCACATCTGGGATTAGCAGCTGAATTCAGGGGCAGGAAGAAAGAGGTTTTGGCCGGGAGTATTGGGTTGGTCAAGATGGGCGATGAATGGCAGCTTGGAGGCATCGATGATGGCTGGGCTGGGTATCTTCCCAGTTTGGAAGACTTCCCTTACCAGAAGTTTGGCATTGAGATATCCTAGAGTATTATTTGTAGAGATGTAGCAACCTGGAGGTTCACGAGATCATGGCTTTCTCATGCACTGATATTGAGAGCCAAAGAAATTGCGACTAAGTGGTCAAATGGATGATATGGCTGATTGTCTAAGATTTAACCTCTGACTGCTGCGGTGTCGCAGCTGGTTCATCCTCCATGCCGCCCAGTGATGGGCCCCTGAGATCGGTTTTCTCTTTGGGGCTACCGTCCTTTTACTACACTATCCTCGATAGTGGCAAGGAGTCATCGATGTGCAGGCCACTTACTCGTGCATTCACAATCCCCTTTAGTATGTGGACTTCGCAGGGGCTTTGGTGAAATGTGGCCGGTTCATCTAGGTCGAGCAACGGAAAGCGGTCGATGCGGAGAGGATTTTCTAAGACGGGTAGTAGGGGTAGTAGTCGCTTGTTGACAATTGTCCCTCCCTGGTTCACATTAGCAAGGTCACGTGCAATGATGGGATGTACATATGTACATACATACATAGATATGCAGTTGCTGTACAGGTTAGGGCTGATGTGAGGTTCTATGTATATGGCTTGTGAGATGTGTCAGTTAGGATAGAGCTCCGTGGGAGAGGCGTTGAGACGTTTTATGAGGCGTTCAGCCTTCTTTGCATGTAGCTATTCACGCGACGATCCTGCATCGGTTTTTCTCCGAAAGCGTTATCCTATCGCTCGTATACGGTGCCCCGCCCGGAGTTCCCACCGCCCGCGCTCGTGCTTGTGCAATGCATTGCGCGTATCATATTGCGTTTTGTAAGTGAGAAAAGGTCGTCGGAGGAAGACGGGCCCGGCAAATGTCTAATTTCTCCGTCCATCCAGTCGCCTGCAACAGACGAGTCTCAAGAGGACGCCACTGGAACCCCGCAAGTGAAGAACGTGAGTGCCTACCACCGACGAAATGTAAGTAATCGCCTAGTGAGCTTTTCTTCCCATGGGCATCCAAGCAAATTCTCATACACTCAAACTTCTAGCATTGTTAATTTGGATTAGTTCTAACTGTTCTTTCCTTGCTGTCTCTTGCCGTCTCTGGCCGCTCCCGACTCTCTCTGCGACTTATAGGGATGGTATGGTTGGTATGGTATGGCGGGGTGTGACAACCCTATCTTGCTTTCCGCCGTGAAACGCCCTTCTTCAGAGAAGCTAGCGCTCGTTCTTCGAATCCTCTCGCTTCATCCATCACCCGTGTCATGTCTTGTCAGATCTCCTCGTAATACGGAGTAGAATGGTGCGGCAGTTTCCCGCGCGCTCTAGGAGGAGCGGTTTGAACCTTGAATATAGCGGTCTCATAATGGGCCCCACCTATGGTCCGCGCCGGGGTTTCTGGTTTGGACCATCTCTTATATTCATGCGGTGCCTTCTGCCGCATTTTGATGGCTAGCCTGGAGCTTCCCACTCAGCCTGAAGCCTCTTCCCAATAGCCTGGAGCTTCGACTCTCCTTTACCTTGTTGCTGCTGGTACGGAATTTCGTGGAAAATGCTAGAGTCTCGACTCTCGTCCGTTCGTTGTATCCGTTAACCCTAACGACTGGTTCGTCGTTGAAGCTCTCGTCTTCATACTCGGGTGTCGGTTTATCCATCTGCTTTATTACCATATTCTCTGGCAGAAAGTGCATTTGTTTTTCCACCTAATTTCCTCTCTTCTCTATCATCGTGGCTCAAAAATGTCTAAATTATTCGCGATAGCCGATAGGGCCCAGGGGGCCAACGAGAACATCGTCGCCAACATGAGAGCCACTGACGCAAGCCAACAGATCGTGCCTATGTCGCAATTCAATTCAACACAATCTTTGGCGACATCGACTGTGGTTCTGACTAGCTTCAACACCTTTGTTGCTTTTTTGACTGTAGTGATTATTCTTTATGACTGCTTTGTGGCATCCCGAGCCAGGAACACAGACTCTGAGAAGCAGTAGGTTTTGCCAATTCGGCATAAGTTGGGCTTTGAACTGACTTTCTCTAGAAGAAGGAGGTGTTGTTTTTTGACCACCATTCACCCGGCAGAAGTTTTTCCTCTCATCGTTTCGCTGGCGGTCATCATTCAAGGATTAATATTTGCTAGTATTGAGTCAATAGGATCATTGATGATGCGGGTTTCTGGATGCACTAGTGTTTCCGAGGTTGCATGGATAGGTATGTCTTTTGAGATAGATTGCGATGTGGCTTTGTATCGAGAAGTAAGCTAATCGCTACTGCGATAGCTCTATGGATCGTCCCAATCACAATCCAAATATTTGCCGTAGAGACGGCTGTCCGAGCCATAAGAACCCCGAGGTTCCCAGCTCGAGGCAGGTTCCAGATCCCGATCTGCGTGGCCGCTGTGATGATACTGCTCGCAATAATTTTTATACCAGCAAAGGTTAACCCCGCCAGCGACAGTTGCATCGCGAGCTTGATGTATTACGTAGGAAACAAGGGAATGGCCGGTGTGATTACCATCTCATGCATCGCGGGCTCTATCATTGTCTCGGCCATCACTATTATAAGACAGTTGTCAAGAAACTTCAAGATTCGCAAAGATGAGCGAATTGCAGCAAGCCGAATGGTATATTACCTTGTGGTTGCCGTTGCTATTCTGGTGAGCCAAAAGATCAAAACTACCTCCAAAATTTATCCATTTGCTAAATTATTTTAGGCATTCGCTATGCCCTACTTTGTGGATCGGGTCAATAATGGCGATTCTGGCCTCACAAGCATGATGGCTACGATAGCTCTAAACCTGTGGGGCCTAACCAACGGTTTCCTCCATCTGCTCCTTCGCGCAAACGCTAGACTCACCGCCATCAAGCCGTCCGCCATACCATGGCCATCGGATAACCGTCTCACTATCTTCGGCCGTAGTGATCCAGAAGCCGAGCGCAACCCGACAGAGATCCCAATCCTGCGAAGTCCAGACTCCAAGAAGAGCTACTCGGACGAAGCCGAGAAATCTCCCCAATTCGCCGGATCCTCAAAATTCCCGAAATCCGCTTCTAAAATTAGTCTTTACTCGTTTATACTCCCCTTGTCACCAAGGAGTCCTGTTTCACCAAGAAAAGCCACTGCCAATCCTGAAACAGTCGGCCTGGCCCAAACCACCAACACGACCGCCGGAACAAGTTACTCCCTCTTTCCCCGCAAATGGCGTGAGCCGTCTCAGATATCGCCACCACCCGCAGAAACCGGCCCGCAAACTACGATACGACCGCCATCTTCCGTCTACGACGAGTCCTTCGACGAAGACGAAGACCTTCGTCCGCCGATGCCAGAGTTCAGCAGAGACGACCGCACCCGCTCCTCCATCGCCAGCTCCGCCACCGTGCAGATCGGCCTACGCATCTCCAATGCCATCGCTATGGGCATGGGCACTAGCATTTCCGAACCACAAAACCAGATTCCGGAAGCTATGCCTTCGCCATTGCGTGTCCATGGCGCCATGGGCGGACGCATGAAAGGCCTCCCCCCATCTCCTAAAGAAAACAAGGCGATAGCACTCCGTCTCCCAAAGCCAGCACGGCTGCGTGCGGAGTTTAAACCACAGATCAGAGCGAGCAGACCCGGCGGGACGTGGATATGATTTTTGTTGGGGAGTGTCACTGTTATTTTTACCCGACAGCAGTAGGGTTGTACAAAACATACCTTTTTTTCTCTTTTTAAGCCCGTGGCGTCTTATTGTCTGTCTTCCTTTCGGCAGGGAAGATCTAATCAGCATCCCTTGTGTGTTTTCTTTTTACAGACCACTGGTTTGCCTCGACGCTACTGTTTTCTAGCGTAGAGGAGGAGAGATACACGTCCCCGTCCCAGGAACAACTTTTTGTTTACCCCCATCATTCTTCGCTCGTTTTATTTTCATTTCTCCCTCCTCTTTTCTTTGGGGGATTAGTTGGGGGGGGGGAGACTTCGATCCAGATTTTGAGGAAGGAACGACTAAAATGAGGAAGGAAAAGGCGGAAAGGCATCTCACGCCTCGCCGGAGAAATTATGATTGTTGTGAGAATCGCATCATTGGCACTCTCCTTTTATTTTATTTTAGTTTATTTTGAAATACGAAGGTCGGAATAAGAGAAGATATACACCCTACCTCCCCCCCCGCAAACCGCTATGTTTACAGCTTGTTTTTGCCTTTTATTTTCTCTTTCTCTAGGAAGGAAAGGGAGAAAACCGAAAGCGGAAAAGAATAAAAGCAATAATAGTATAGCACACGGCCGTAAGTGAAGCCTTTTTTTTTCTCATGGGAATTTTTCGGTAAGGAAAGGGCTTTTTTACTTGTGACCTGGTAGCTATAGCAATGGAAGTTTTAGGGGATTTGTATTTTTATTTATAGTGAGATTTTCTTTTCTTTTTGGATGTAAGAGACAATTTTATCTAGCATATCTATTTAAATCGTTTTTACAAAAAGGAGCAGAGAGCTTGTCTTTGTACAGTGTGTTTTCACACCACCCACCCACCTACGTGAAATCCCTATAATCAAATATCCTCCCCTCCTCAAAAAAAAAAAAATCATCCACTCAAAACACAAAATTCACAACCCTCCCCCCCCCAACAACAACAACCCTCCTCGCCCTCCTCGCCTCAAACCTCTCAACCAACCACCTTCTCCCCTCCTCCCCTACCTCCTCCCCACTCAATTTCTCCACCAACCACTCTCTCAACCCCTCATCATCCTCTCTTCCCATAACCCCTGCCGGCGGCCCGGGGGAAAGTGTAGTGACGAAGCGGAGTTTGCCATTGATTTGGACGGCGCAGGTGAGGGGCGGGGAGGAGGCGGTGGGGGAGGAGGGGAGAAGGAGGGGCGTGGGGAATGGGGTGTGGAAGATGTCTTGAGGGTATCGGGAGGGGGAGTGTAGGGCTTCCCAGCATTCGGAGGAGAATGCGGGGGCGATAGGCGCTAGGAGGCGGAGGAGGGTGGAGAGGGCGTGGTGTATTGTTGGTGGGAGTGCTGATGCAGCGGATTTGTCGTTGGTGGAGTTAGTGGCGGAGATGGTGCTGGATTGAATGACGTTTGTGAGTTCCATGAGGGAGGAGATCACGGTGTTGAGGCCATAGACGGAGTCGAGGGCACTGGTGACGTCGTGGATGGTTTGTTGGACGGCGATGTAGAGTTTGGTGTCTGTGGGAGGTAGGGGGGATAGGAGTTGGGGGGTGATGAGGCTTTCATTTCCCGAGGAAGGCTGTTGTTGTTCTTGAAACTCCTCCTTAACCTCCCACACAAGCCTCCACACCCTCCCAAACCACCTCTGCACCCCTACAATCCTCGCCTCATCCCACTCCAACACCTCACTTACCGGCGCGCTAAACAGCACGTGCGCCCTCGTCGCGTCAGCGCCATATTTCGCAATGCACGTCCCTGGATCAACGCCATTATGTTTACTCTTCGACATCTTCTCATACGACACACTCGCATCCATGCGCTCGCCATTAAGCAGCACGAATTTCGGTGCTCCAGGGGAGGTTGTGAGGTCGAGTTCGCTAGGTTTGAGGAACCTCCCGGTGGAAGGGTCGGTGTAGGTTTTGCCGTGCACCATGCCTTGGGTTATGAGGCGTCGGAAGGGCTCGCCGTTGGTGGGACGGCCGCCGGAGGGCCAGAGGGAGGTGAGGGTGAGGAATTTGGAGATAAAGCGTGCGTAGAGGAGGTGGAGGATTGCGTGCTCGACGCCGCCGATGTAGATGTCGACCGGAAGGGTGGCAGTGGCGGATTGGGGGGAGAAGGGTCTTTGTTGATTTTACCTTGTTAGTTTGGTAATGAAATATTGAGGGTTTTTTGATCTTATTTAGTTTCAAGTGAGACCTACGCTGTGGAATTGTGTGGGTCCGCGAAGCGAGCGTAGTACCATGAAGAGTCGACAAAAGTATCCATGGTATCTGTGTCCCTTTTGGCAGGACCTCCGCAACTATTAAAGGTTAGCCTTCTCATATCCCCCCTTTCCGTCCCTGAACTTGGGCCAGGGAGGCAAGTGAGAAAGATAATTATCATGCCTAGGACACTTCGTATTTACCCACTCAGGGATATCCTCGAGAGGATTCCCCCCTTTCCCTCTCAACCACCCTCCCTCCAATTTCGGCAACTCCACAGGAAGTTGATCCTCCGGAACAGACACTGCTCCACAACCCTCGCAGTGTATCATGGGAATAGGCGTGCCCCAGTATCTCTGCCGACTAATCAGCCAGTCTCGAATTTTCCAGCTCTCGACGAATTGTCCGAGGTCAGGCTCGACCTTGTGCAGCTCTGAGACCAGCTTCTTGGACGCTTTTGAGGATGTGAGACCCGCAAACTGCCCACATTGAGATGTGAGAATGCCGCGGCCGATGAAGGGTTCGCTGTTCGGAGAGAGCTCAGCGGAAGCCGTTGAAGTTATGACCTTTCTGACTGGATCAGCTCCACGGTTCTGTTTCCAGAAAGCGTAGTCACGGTTATCGTGGCCAGGAACTCCCATGACAGCGCCATATCCATAGTCACCCAGAACATAGGGTGCTACGTACACCGGAAGCGGTTCCTTGACTGCACTCGGCATGTCGTCTAGGGAAGCTAGCGGGTTGGTAGCCTGAGCCCCTTTCAAGAGATATCCAGCCTTTGAGTCTGGAGGAAGCATAGGCGCTGCATCCAAAAATGATTGTAGCCCCGGCGATGATTTCGCCAACTTCACCACGAGCGGGTGATCGACCCCAAGGGCCAGATATTGAACGCCAAACAGAGTATCTGGCCTCGTTGTGAAGGTCATGACTTCAGTTGACTCGACATTGATATCTGCATTTGCTGCGTCAATACCAAAACGCACACGAGCACCTTCCGACTTCCCAAGCCAGTTTTTTTGCATTGATATCACGTGTTCTGGCCAAAAGCCGTCCTTCGCGAGGAGATCCAGGTCCTCCAAGAGGGCTTCTTTGAACGCCGTAATTCGAAGGAACCATTGCTTGAGACGTCTCTTCTCCACTTTCGCTCCAGATCGCCATGAGCAACCATTTGAATCAACCTGTGGAAGTTAGCGCAACACGAAGTTGCAAAGCGAACATAATTGTTTCTAACCTGCTCATTGGCAAGGACTGTCTTGTCCACAGGATCATAATTCACCAGAGACTCGGCTTGGTGTGCAAGACCGTGCTTATGCAACAGGAGGAAGATGTGTTGGGTATGTTTGTAGAAGCTCGGATCACAAGTCATGAATTCCTGAATTGCGAAACCCATCATTAGCCCTATGTACAATCGAATTCGGAGAATCTTTGTGGCAATAATGCAACGCTATCAAATATACCGAATAACGAAGAAGCATCTCGAGTAGTCTTACATACTCGTGTCCAATCCCAACTTCCATTCATCCCCATCAACTGTCCCTTCATCTTCGCAATATTATCCCGCGTCCATTCCCCCGGATCAACACCTCTCTCAATCGCTGCGTTCTCTGCAGGTAGTCCAAAGGCATCCCACGCCATGGGGTGTATAACATCATGACCTTGCATCTGCTTGAAGCGTGCGAGGACATCGGCAATGGTGTATACTCGCAGATGTCCCATGTGAAGGGCTCCAGAGGGATATGGGAACATGGGCAGTACGAAGAATTTGGGCTTTCCCGTGGACCCTCGAGCAGAATCTGGACCTGCAGCCCTCATTTCGGCCCACCGCTTCTGCCATTTTGCATCAATTGCCTGTAAATCGAGTCGCGGAGACGCCTTCGCTGATGCATGGCGGACGAAGAGTTGGCGAGAACAGCCACCTGGCGTGGTGGCGCATGCGCGAGCCCATCTCAGACCGAGAGATGGTGAATTGATCCTTCGCATTCCCGCAACTATGTGTACGAGAACATGATCATGAATCACAGCCCGCTATTACTACCAGCAAGTTAAGCTTGAGCGTTGCAATGAATTTCCCCAAGTTCGGTTAGTACTTGCGAGTACATAAGCAAATGCCCAGATTCAGCCTCAACTCGTGTGCTGTTATCGTTGTTTCCCAGTGTGCACCCGTTCACTGGCTATTCGTCTCTCAACCTCACAACTTCCGACTACGGCTACTGCTATGACCCACGGAATGACATGATCGCAGACACCCGTACAGATACTGGCACATTCTACCGCTACTCCTGGTCATGTCCCGTTTAGGCTATGCAAACCCACGCGACTCCCTGGAGTTGGCGTCTCTGGCCTCCTCTCCGGTTTCGCCGCGGTCGTCTATCTCCTCCGTCTCTGGAATATCCTCATCGCGCAGACTGTCCTTAGAGAATGAGGATCCCCTCGGCTCGTCAGATCCAGCAGCCTCCGCTGTCAATAACCCTCGAAGAGTAGATCGGAATAGAACATACTCCGTCTCGTCCACCTTCGACTTCGCAACCAACCTCTACCCCTTAAGTTCTACAACCGCCAGTGGATATGCGCCTCTCAATAATCTGGCACCTACTTCCTTAGGTTCCCCTGGCGGCCTCGGCGGCGGATCGTTAGAGAAGCGCAAATCTCTGACGTATCTCAATTGCCTCTCCCTTACCATCGGCATAATAATTGGATCGGGCATCTTCTCCTCCCCAAGTCAGGTAAACAGCAATGCCGGTTCCCCAGGGGCATCTCTCATCGTCTGGGTCGTTGCTGGCATTTTGACATGGACGGGTGCTGCAAGCTATGCTGAGCTGGGTGGCGCGATCCCGTTGAATGGTGGCGCGCAGGCGTATCTAGCAAAAATATTCGGCGAGTTGGCGGGGTTTCTATACACATGGTGCACAGTATTTGTACTGAAGCCTGGCTCCGCAGCTATCGTGTCGATCATCTTTGGGGAATACATCGTGGACGCATTCGCGAACTCGAAACTGGAGGCTAATGATCTACCTGGGGTATTTCTAAGCAAAGCCTTTGCGCTAGCAGGACTATTCTTTGTGACTCTCATCAATTGCCTGTCTACGAAACTAGGAACGAGGATGGCGGATTTTCTCTTGTTTTTCAAGTTCGTAGCGCTATTAGGGGTCACGGTTACCGGGATTGTGGTGGCTGTGACGGGCTTCACGTGGAAAGGGGATGCGAATCGGGATTGGAAAGATAGGGGATGGTTTGATGGGACTAGCAAGGACGTCTCGTCCTGGGCTGTCGCGATGTATGGGGGTCTGTGGGCCTACGACGGGTGGGATAACGTATGTCAACCCGTCACTTGTCGTTTCTTCCAGCCAGCTCACTCTCCACACAGGTGAACTTCGTCATCGGTGAAATGCGCGACTCGAAGCGCGACCTCCCCCTCGTCATCCACACAGCAATGCCCCTCGTCATCATCTCTTACGTCCTCGCCAACATAGCCTACTTCCTCGTCCTCCCCCTCGACGTCATCGCTTCATCCCACACCGTTGCAGTGCAATTCGGCTCTAAAGTCTTTGGTCCCGTGGGTGCTCTCGTCTTCGCTCTAGCGGTAGCCGCAAGCTGCTTTGGCGGGCTCAACGCCGGGGCTTTCACTAGTGGTCGTCTTGTCTACGCGGCCGGGAAAGAGGGCTACCTCCCCTCTATATTCTGCCGTATTGGCATCAGCGAACATCCAAGCGGTCGGGTACGCACACGGTCCTGGGCTGCAAAGCGCATCTCCCGCCTCCTTGGCGACGACGATAGCGGCCTAGGCTTCACGCCCATCTACGCCATGATGCTCAACGCCTTCCTCACCGCCGGCTACATCCTCGTCGGCGAATTCAGCACACTCCTCACCTTCTACGGCGTCGCGGGCTACACATTCTACTTCCTCACAGTCCTCGGCCTCATCGTATTGCGGGTCCGAGAACCCCATCTAGAACGCCCATATCGCACCTGGATCAGCACACCCATCATCTTTTGCTGCGTGAGTCTCTTTCTAGTCAGCAGAGGCATCTTCGCGGATCCCGTGCAGACGGTCGTGGCTGCTGCGTTCGTAGCCGCTGGGATCCCGGTGTTCTTTTGGAGGATCAGGGGTAGGGATGGTGTGAGGAGAGCAAATGGTACTGGGGACCAGGAATCACGCTGGAAATTTTGGAGATGGCGGAGATGGAATTGAGTTGGAAAAGCAAGGGGGGGGGGGTTTGAAAGGGAGGAAAGGGGGGACTTAGAAGCGCGAAATATATATCTAACGTATATAGCTTGTGTAGTTTAGCCAGCATAGCGTAGCATAGCATAGGCATTTCATCGGCGCAAACCACAAAAATAAACCAAAAAATGGAACTCATATAATCCCCCTTTTGTACAAGGTGATTGGACAGATGATACTGTACAGATTTTCCTCTTCTATTTTTATTGAAGGAAGGAAAATGAGCTGTTCTCTTGAGAACAGCAATGATTATGGACCAGCCTCGGCACGTGGCAGATGCAAAAGCCGAACAAAACAGCATAATGAGGAAGCCCCTCCAAAAAAAAAAAAAGGTCCTCGATGAATGGCTTTCTCTTCACCCACGGATGAATTCCCTTCCTCTCAAAAAAAAAATTTGATTGAACGCCTGTTGTGAAAGCCCATCCCAACATATGAGCCCTCCCCCAATTCATTCATACAAGGATCCCTTATCGTACACATCACATTCCCCCAGCAACCCGGCAGCAGTATTAGATAGTCAGACTCTCACTTGCCAGCCTCTCACCTGCAGTGCGGGGACTGAAACTGAGGACCTCTGGACGGCATCTCCTCGCTCCTCATCATCGTCGCTGTCATCCCGAAACCCCTCCTCCAAATCCCGACTCAACCGCGCCTCTCCATCCTCGCGTCTCCGCTCCAAGGCCTCGCGCCTCCGGGCATCGACCTGGAGCCCGACCATGTCTTCGCCTTCATCGCTGCTATCCCCCCGATTGCTGCTGCCGCGGCGGTTATGGTTTCGGCTATTGTTATTGTTGGTGGTGAGGGAGCCGTCGACGACGATGATGCTGCGGTTGCGGAAGCGGAGGCGGTCGAGACCCCAGGTGCTGGGGAGGAGGAGTGATGATATTGCGCGCTGGGAACGGTGGAGGAGGCTGGGTGAGGGGGTTAAGGGGAGGTATTGGGTGTAGCGTTGGCGGTAGCGATGGATGAAGGGGAGGAGGAGGTAGGTTAAGGTGAGGTAGAGGACGAGGGAGATGACGGCTGGGATAAGGATCGTCTGGATGCGGGACAGGTTAGCCTCATCGTCGCATTCATCTCCATCTCAACTGCAGCCATGACTCGCAAAAATCCTCAACCCACCTGCCAAAGACCAAATTTATCACCGCCCATATCTGGGTTCTCGTCGTGCTGTTGATGACCAGACGTTGCCGGTGAAGAAACCGGATGCGGATTTGCAAAAGCAGGTATGTTTGCAGGAAGCGACCGAAGTTGAAACAGCGACATTGGCAACGACGAACGGAGTGGTGGTGGGGGCTGACATAAACCCACTCTCCAGAAACTGCAGCGTGCAGAGTTACTCGTACAATAACATACAACTTTCTCTCTTTCTCTCTTTCTCTTTCTCTGAGATGTCGAAATATCAATGAAATAAGAAAAAAATCGTCTGCTAGAAATTAATGGGGAGAAGAGAGTGGGTGAGTGAGCGGGTGGGAAGGGTAGGAAGGGGGATCCCCCGGTAGAACTGGACGGTCATGGCTTACCTGCTCTTATTTAACAATCCACTAAAAGCTTAATATACACCGCGTAAGATATGCTATCTTACACGCTCTCACAACCAACCATGCAATCCCAAAGGCCAAAACCGAACTTTTCAGGCACGAAAACCAAAAGCCATCTCCCTCTCACTCTCACTCTCTTCTCCCTCCCTCTCACTCTCTTCTCCCTCACTCTCACTCTCTTTCTCTCTCTCTCTCTCTCTCTCTCTCTCTCTCTCTCTCCGCACAAGACAAAGACAAAGCAAAAAAGCAAAAAAAGCTGGGGAAATATAAGATGGAGAAGAGCCTTTTTTTTCTTTTTCTTTGTTCATTATTAATTTATTTATTTATTTATTATTATTATTATTATTATCATCTAGGGGGGGTGTTTTTAAAACCGCCGCCTGCATAATTAAAGTTTTTTAAATTAAAAAAATACATAAAAATAAAAATAAAAAAACTTAAAACTTGATAACTAACGTTTGAGGAAATTTTAACGAGCTTTGAGAGATTTTTAAGATTGCTGGGGGGGGGGGGGGAAGGGAGGAGCTGAGATGATTTTTTGGTTTTTTTGGTTTTTACTAAAATAGATAATATGTTATTGGGTTGGGATGGATGAAGTCAGCTGCTACGGGATGCAAGGAACGGAGACATGGAGATTGAGAGAAGGGGTTTTGGGTTGAATATTCCCCTGTGGTTTCGCTTATATGTCATCATCATCATCATCAGGGTTAAGTTTTAAAAAAATCCGAATGGTTGAAGAATGAAGCTAAGTTGGGGCTTTTGGGTCAATTGCTTATTTTTACAGGAGGAAGGGATGGGATTGGAAGGAAAGAAAGAAAGAAAGAAAGATAAGGACAAGTGCGGCTTTTATAATCCAGAATTTTTTTTTTTATATTTTATTTTATATCTTATATTTTATATATGTATAACTATATGTTTTTTGGGTGGCGTCATTTAGAGGATAACTCATCGGGACAACTATCCCAAAAGGCTTGTGATATAAAACAGTCTCTTGGTGATTTCGCATTCGGAAAGGAGGGATTCCACACTGACCTTTGCCGCTCTAATTGTGAGACCAAGCGACTCACCCACCTAAATCCAAATCCTCTTCCTTCTCCCAATTGCTCTTGTAGGGGCTGATCGCTTGATCAAGAAACTCCTTGTCGCCCTGCGGGGACTGGACGCTGCTGAAGAGCTACCATCTCATCGTGGATCATCACGCAAGTCCTTGTCCCAAGATATTGCCTATCTTCATATTCTGCTTCCAGATCCAGGCTTTCATGCGCCAGCCGCTGTCAAGCGATCTACTCAACAGGATCGCCCTCGAGGAAGGGCAGTTCAGAGTCGGCTAAGCGTGCGAGGGCAACCATCGTATGGAACCACAGTGTTATGTTTGAAATACTCATGGCCAGTTTCAAGATATGTGAGTAAATCACAGCTTTTCCTATTATTTCGAATGGTTTCTGATTCAACAGTCAATGCATGGGTTGAGGGACAAGCCTGCACCGAGATGAGCCTTGAAGAGCTTGCGCATATCAGGCATGGGGAGATGAATCCACTCGATACCGACGAAATGGTAGACACGAGACCCAAGAAGCGGTTCGACTTCTGTGACGCGGTGGTACAAGGAGCATCTACAATCGCTACGCGGTTGGCGGAGGACCAGGAATGGAGGGAAATTTTCAACAATGAAGAAGCATCAACTGTTCGTTGGGCCCATGGAACGCTCTAAACACACCAAAGAGCCTCTGAGTGTTGTTGAAAGGTTGACAAACAACCTGAAAAAGTTTCGTCGCATGAATCAATCCGATGACCACTTACTAGTGATTGTGTTTGACGAAGCCGCAAGCTTGTTCTCTCCTATTGGTTCATCCAAGCTGGATTCTGGACGTTACTTCGCCCTTAATCGGATGTGTAGCCTCCTCAGGGATCACCCGCTGTGGTTCTTTTTCCTCTCTACCGAATCCAAAGTAGAAAAGATTCTACCCGCGGACAATCCGATACCAGCTGATGAAGACGAAGATCTTAATTACTCGAACAAGTCGTCTGCTCGGCTTGCCCCAGAAGATGACGAAACGCTAAGAGTCTTCCCTGCCTTTGTAGCATTTCCGCTCGACATCGAAGATAGATCGAGGATGTGGGACCCGGCCTTGAGGAAGATCGAACTTGCTTAAGCCAATGGCGGAATTTTCACGACCAGAACACATAGCGATGTTCGGCAGACGCCTTTGGTATGCATATTCTGATCCTCAGCGTATGTACAATGTAGCCAGATTGAAGCTAGTTGGTGGTGGGGCAAAGACGGATTACGATCCCCGGAACCAAAACCACGTTTTTGACGCACCCTCTTTTCGTCTCTCGTTTGACCCTTGCTTGGAGAGCAGTCTGTCACTCCCTCTAGCCAGTACTGCTGTTGGCTCTTTTATGCGGGTAGTCATTTCTATAAACTAGGCTATAGGGAACTTGCACACGGTAACGCCATTGGAGCCTATCCTAGCGAAAGCAATGGAGCACCTTTGCGATCCTAATGCTATTGGGAACTAGCCCAATAGCATTAGGACGCTTACCCGAAGCCTTCTTCAGCAGGGACTGATAGAGAAGGGTCTCAAAGGAGAACTGTTTGCACGCCTCGTGCTGATTCTCGCGCACGACTCGATTAGGCGCTATGCTGCCATTCCGGGGAATCTAGACCGGATAGATCTAGAGCGCATGCCAACATCCACGGTCGAGAAATTCTTGATGGCATTGTATGCGGAAGATCACCATCAGTCGATCTCGAAGATAGATTCCCGGATACTTCAGGCCAAGATGAATTTTACTCACTTTACGTCCACTTGAGCAAATCTACCTACCGGCGGTGCTATCACGGATCTGTGCCACGATTTGTTACGACGCAGTGCTGCGATGCAGTTGAGCCCAAACAATACGGCCTTTGACCAGCTTATCCCTATATATTTCGGCAGCGACGAGGGGCCATTCAACCCATCTGAATGTGGAGTCATCGTGATCCAAGCCAAGAACCCACACCCAGTTGTATCTTCCGTGAACAATTTTATCCAGCCACCAACGCGCCAGAGTCCCAGGAAGTTAGTTAAGGAGCCTCCTATCTACCAAAGCACTGAATATACCTCCGATGACCTGTCACCAACGCACCAGACTACCGCAAAGTCATCTAAAAGGCTTCCCATCCGCCAAAGCACCGAATATGCTTTCAAAGAGATGTCGCATCCCATCCTGTTCTTGCTCTTCGATATGAACATCAATCCTGGCACCGCGGCCCGTGTCCAAGTCTCGTGCAGCACTGACGACAGCCTTCCCAGTGTCTGGGCGATCCATTCACGAGGCCATACGGACAAAGTCTTTGGCTACCTCAAGGCCATGGGCGTCAGCAACGTGGTGGAGGTTTTCCTCGCTTCTGCCGTCGTAGAAGATAAGGGGATGCACAGCGACATTGCAAGGCATAATTTGGTTTTCGACAGGTTGGAGCGGGGCTTTAGGTATGCGAGGATCAAGGCGGATGAGAGTGGATATGTGGAAGAATTGGAAAATTATGGCGAGCAGGATGATAACGATATTCAGATGGAGGATGCGTGATGCTGATGTCTTAGACTCTTGCAAAACTGAAGTGTTTGCACAGTTTTTCCCCCAACGCCTTCGCAGCTTAATTAGCACCCTAGTATGCATTACCAGGACCTTTTACTTCGGCGCTCTTATTTATTCCAAGATAGCTAGCTCATTTCCCCAGCACCTTCACGATTTGACCACTAATTAGTACCCTAATATACCAAAGCTGATGGCAGACATGAACAATACTATGTTTACCACCGTAAATAAATTAAATATTTAAATTATCCGAAAAACGAGGATAATGACTCTGAAGAAGTGGTAGATATGGACAAGTCCACTTCTGTGCGACGATCCATCTTGGTTGATAATGTCCTTGAGTTTGGGGATGAATCTACAGAATCTCCTATTACGCCGGAAAGATATTGCAAAGGTCTTACACGGACAAGGATCTATTCGCAAAAAAAAATCTGTACGGAGTAGAATCATTGTAGCTAACGACAACCACCCAAGACGCCGAATAATGCTTACTACAGAAGTTAGGCGAAAAGGGCTATTAGTATGATGGGATAACATCAGCATTGTATGTACATACATACATACATACATTCTTCCTAACCAGTATTTATTTATTTATTTATTTATTTTTTATTTTATTTTTGATTTCCATTCTTGCCACCACCATCAACGATCATGAACCTCCCCTCCCTTCCCCCCCCTCCCAAAAAAAAAAAAAAATCAGATGTATCTATATATATATATATATATATATGTAATGTATCTATCTATTTTATCAATAAACTCAACAACGGGAATGGGAATGGTTCAGCTAGATCTAGATCTAGATTCAAATGCAGATGGATCGCTCACAACAACCTCACACACACGACAGGATCATGGATTGAAATGGATTGAAAAAAAAAAAAAAAAAAAAAAATCTCCTTTGGCTTCCGTTTTTCATTATTATTATTATTATTATTATTATTATTATCATCTTCTTCTTCTTAAGATTTCCAGCCGAACAGAAAAATTAAAATAAATAAATTGCTGCACCTTGCGTTCCAAAGAGAAGCATCAAATCAATCCCACCTACCAACTCCACTCCCCCCATCCCATCCACTCTTTCTTTTTTATATTTTATAAATAAATAAATTTCTAATTACTGGAATGTACAAGTACATACTTTTTTTTTTATTTTAACGAGAATGGGATTGGATTGGATTTGGAGTTGAGAGTTGAAAAGGAGATGTTTTTTTTTTTTTTTTTTTTATTTTTATTTTTTTTTAGTCATTTAGTTAACTATTTTATTTTATTTTATTTTATTTTTTTTTGGGCTCGCTGGGGCTCTAGCGTTGGTGTGATGATTGGAATGATAGTTGGATGATAATTATAAGAAGTCTGTGTCTGTTGTGGAGGAGGAGGAGGAGGAGGAGGAGGAGGAGGAGGAGGAGGAGGAGGAGGAGTTATGTGCTCTGTTGTTGCTGAAAAAAAAAAAAAAAAAAAAAAAGAAAAAAAAGAAAAAAAAAAAAGAAAAAAAAAGGGAAATCCTGTGGGAATGGAAAAGGTCCTGAGATTGTTGACGATATAGAGTTTACCACATGATTGCTTCCTTTGGTTCGCGTTCTTACCAATCTGGGCTGGTCTGGACATGGTTTGTTTTTATTTTATATTAAATATCTATTTCTATTTTCATTGGTTTCCCTCCAATGTCTTGATTTCCCTCCAATGTCTTGATGTCTTGATGACTCTGCGTGGCGTAGGTGCCTGTACAAAACGTCTGCGTTCTTGTCTCCGAAGAGAGAAGGGAGGAGGGCCCTTCTGTCTTTCTCCGTCCAATCCTGCTGCTTTCTAACCTCAACCGGCAGCGCTTTTTTCCTTCCAGAAACCCAGTCCCAACGCCGGAGTACAAGCATCGGAGATTTTTCTTCATGTCCTCAAACACGCCTTTCTTCGTCGGAGGCTTCGGTGACCTTCGGTAATCTCCTTCCAACCTTTCCCGTTCCGAATGAGCAATATCCTACCCCAAGACGAGACAAGGCCTTTATTTTTGTTTTCAATTTCTGGAATCGCAAGCAGGCACCGGCTTTTCCTTCATGCTTTTGCATACGCAGCGTAATGCAAGTATCAAGCAAAATGAACTTGATCGGTTGCGGCGTCGGAAGAGGGCAGTAAGGAATCCATGGGGATCGGAAGGGAGTCCCGTGAACCGTAAACGCCGCTTAGAATTACTAGGTGGGTGATAATATCGAGGAATAAGGCGACGTTGTTAGGGTGGGTCAGAGAGTGATGTCTTGTCCGTCGTTTTTAGAGTCAAGCAAGTAGGATAGATACCCATTTGGGGCGCCTGCTCGGGACTTCCTTCTTTGAGAGTATCCATTGTACGGATGTATAGGTACCTACCATGGAAGAACCTCGCTCGCTCTTTTCGCAGGGCAGCAGGACTTCTCCCTAAAAGGCCTCATGGGAATTTTCTGTCTTTTTTTAGTTAGGTAAGGTGGGAAAAATGGGAGTGCAGAGGGGAGGAAACCACTCTACCTGGAGCAATCAACGGACAGAAGGACAGGTGAGCTGCAGATCTGCAGCATGGACGTCGCGGAGGATGTATGTAGGCTGCCTGGGAAGTGCAGTTCCTCGGTCGGGCAACGGAACGAAGGGAATCATGCTCTCTCTCTGGCGCAAACAAATTGATTGATTGATAGATTGCTTATCTCACACCTTGTTTCTGTTATCCCACGCTCTTGTCTCATGACCGTTTGTCGCGGCGGAGGACAGTTGTATGTTGTACATCAGAAAAAAATGGCTTCCACCACCGAGGGCGTCTTGGTATTGATTTTTTCTTATTCGGCAAATGATAGCTGAACTTGGTCAATGCACAGTAGTTCTGCAAGTCGTTTACAGCATGTTTGCAATCGACCGTGCACTGTTTCCGTTTCCTCTCGCCACAGCCCAAGAGAGGATGGGGCTTCCTCAGATAGATTGGATAACCGACATGTAGCAGCGTGCTATCGGACAACCTCCACCTCCACCCTGATCAACTCGAAACTTGTCCGTGATGTATGTACTCATGTATCACATACTACTGCGTATGTAGTACTGCGTACAACTGCGAACCTGGGAGATGGTTGATTGGCGCTGGCTGTTGGGTTCGGTCGGTGCCTTGCTGCAGATTATCCCTGTGTTGTTCTGTCGGTTGCCTCGAAGCCCCGATGTGCTTCAGTAGCTGGTCTTGTTGATCTGCAATCAGCTCTGGCTGCGATCGCCTAATTTCAAACAGCGATGCGATCCTGCTTCCGGTTTCCCCGACCCTTACTCATCCATCCTTGCACTTGTTCATATATGGAGACAGCTCTGGATCCGAACCTGTCTGTCTTTCCCTCTAAGGCCGGCTCAACATATCACCTTGTCGTCGTCCTTGAGTTTGCTATCCCACTGTTTTGCTTTGCAATTGCGGCTGGACATTTTGTGGCGTCATGTCATTCCCCAAGGAAAATCCAATTGAGTCTCTCGGGCAGGTTATCTCCCTGGAGGGAGATATCCAAGCCATCATAACACAGCTCAGACTACTCCCGCCATCACCGAGGGTCTTGACTCTGCCTCAATTCTCTCATTCGCTTTCGAAAGCTCCAATCGAGACCGAGTCCGATGCCAGGAACTTCATCTTACAAGCTCACAGAAGCTTTACGCGGAGATGCGAACAAGCAAGAAACTTCTTGCTCTCGTCGCCCGGCCAACATCCAAGGCTGGTTCTGATGAATGGAGGGTGCGTCAGTGCTAGGAGAATATGCATTGCCAAGATATCTGAGGAACTGGTAGGCGGTAGCGTGGAAGACGGCGAACGTATATTTAATGAATTGGTTAGTCGTGGCGTTGCCGGCTTGGAGGAGCCGACGATGCTAGCCAAACCGGTCGATGTTGCAGCTCCTCACCGCGAGCCTGACTGTTATCCGGATCAGCGGCTCTCATTTGATGAAGTGAGGGATGCTGAGATTGAATACGAGCAACTAAACGGAACGGAAGCGACAGAACAACCGTTGAATGGCGGAGGGACCTTCCTTGAAACAACTACAGAAGATAACGCTACAGACCGTTCGCATCAACTGAAGTCTCTGAAGACTGCGTCCTCGATCTACTCTCAGGAAATAATAGTCTACGGAGACCTCCCAGACATCCCGGCAAGCGGTGGTTCTCACGAACCAGAGAATGCCGGTTCAACTTCCCGCTCTCGAATACGCACCTCCTTCGTCGAGGCCGACGGAGCAACGGATGTTGAAGATAATCAATCCGATGCCGTATTTATTTGCGCAGCTTCGAAGGGAGAAATAAACGATTTCCTGGAAGGCGAGATCGGATACGGGAAAGCATATGCGGTATCACTTAATAGCAGTGGCGGTGGAAAGGCTGGCCCGAGGAAAGCCCGATCCATGGAATTTAAAAATAGAGAGAAAGCTTTACAGCATCGAGCGAGAACGCTTAATCGTGTTCGTTCACTGGAGCAGATGCAGAGCAAGAGCCAAGTCGCCACCATCGTCGCTGAGATCGATGCCTCGGAGAAGGCCAACTCGCCTATCTCGCCTACATTCTCCCTGAAGATAACACAATGCAGTGAGAGTGACGCAGGGTCGTACGCAGGATCCCTAAAGACTAATATGACTTATGTAGATCGAGGCACAGATGCCGTAGCACCGTCGCGGTCGAACAAGGACGCTGAAGCACAAGTGGACCTGGTCAATCTCTATGTGGAGCCCCGGGAGGAGCAACCACTTGAACCGGTCTTTCCGCTTGTGGAGGACCTTATTATCACGTTCTTGGATGGAAACCACTGTGAAGTCTTCGACTTGGTAATCGAATCCTACAAAAATGGAACATACCCCCCTCCTCCCGCTGCCGCCCCTACCGATCCGTATGCTCTTACTGGATCACAAGGACGACCCCTGAGCGATGGCGTACGACTGACTCGTTACTCCATCATGACAGTTGAGACCGACGTTGAACTTATCATTCACAGCAACGCCAACTATTCTCATTACAGGGATGCATCCCTTATCAGTACCGCCACCACAGCCTCACGGTGGCCGAAGAGAAAAGCGTCCCTGACCAGTTCCCCGAAGATGTTGGCGGCACACCAGCCACAGACCATCTCGAATTCCGAGAGGTTCATTGAATTCTACCCGCTAAAGTTCAAGACCTGCCTAGGAGCTCAAGACGCTTTTCGTATGCTGCTGAGCGGGAGCATTCCGGCATTATCATTGGATAATGCGCACTTTTCTAGTGCCCTGCAAGTATTCGGGGCTTGGAAGCCAGTTCTGAGGATTGATCATGGCTTCGATAGCAGAGGTAGGACGGTTGATCAGATAGTGGCTGTTGGCTACGAAGACGGTGTCCACAAGGATTTCTATCAAACAATTGCTGGGCAAATCGAACGACTTGGAACCAAGAAGACTGGCCTCAGCAAAAGTAGCAATGTTGACGTCAGGTATGTTATGCTCACAATCAGAGTTTTATACACAATCATTTTATTCAAGCTGATGACTATTCTCCTTCAGATATCTTGTATCCAATGCCATGCAAAGCATTGCCCAACATTCTCCAGTGGATGAAAAGTCAGCCAATCCAATGGCCCACCCTTCAGTGCTTGCGGAAATTCTCGTGCCCCAAATCGAGTCTTATCTCGCAGCCAACGAGTCAACGCGCTTGCTCGTCATCAAGTTCGGTCCAACCATGTCCCAAACCATGATTGAGCTCCGCCGCATCTTCGACGAAGACGTCTTCAAGATCGCCACTGTCACCAAATGCTCGCAAGACGCCACTCTTGCAACGACGACGATATCAAGCTCTATAAGTGACAACGGAGTCTCCGCCGCCAAAACCCGCAGATCCGAAAAGCTCGATCAATTCTTTGGCGAGTCCTTCGGGAGCCGCGAATCGCCCACTCCCAGCATCACTTCACGGCCATCCACCGCTAGTTCAAAACGCCCAGCCATATCACACCTCCCACCTGAAACAGACTTCTCCATCCCGTCTGGCGCTAGTTCCCTAGAAATCACCGTCTTCCTCAAATTCATCCGCGGCACCCTTGCCTCCAAGAGCCACTTTTTTGAGTCAGAGGAACACGGACACTCCCCGCCTTCCTCGCGACGAGCTCCTAGTAGCACTCGCAGCGGTGCTCTCTCTAATGGCGCTCTCTCGCCGTCTCTGACGACGTTGGGTGGTAGCAGACCTGCGACTGCGACTGCGAGGAGCGAGGATAAGTGGAAGGGCTTTTTTGATAGTGAGGAAGATGAGATTGATAGAGCAATGATGCCGATTGTGACGAGGGGGGTTCAAGGGAAGAACAATAGTCGGAAGGCGTTGAAGTGGCTTGGGCTTTCATAGTTTTGATCGCTTGGCCAATCTGCAGCTGAGGTCTTTCTTTTGTTTATTTGTTCTGGCTCTTCGAGCCATCGACATCTTGCTCTATTTACATACAAACTTCCCATTCATTTCTACAATGGGTTTTTTCCATTTCCCTCGCCCTACCGGCCGAGCTTATCATTCGATTAGACATAGACTTTTCCCACCTTCTTTCCATTTATCCATCATCTTTCTTTTTGATCAATTCTCTTTCCGGCGTTTGGCTAAACGCGGGGAAAGGGGTCATCCATTCATGCATGCAAAGGGGTTGCGCGCTGGCCGCCAATTTTTCCACTCGCATTTTGTTTTTCTTTCTACATTTTTTTTATGAAAACGCAAAAACTCGGTGGCATACCAAGGGGCAAGTGAGAGCCGGAGCACAATACCAAACTGGGCATCATCATCATCACATTAGCTCTTCCAGGTGGGGAAAGGAAGGGAAGCAAATTCGACGGTGTTTGTTTTTGTATTCTTTTTCTTTTGAGATGGGGATTGATTATTTTCTGCTTCGGAATGTCCTTGTATCTATAGCTGACTTAGCTTTGCCCTAGTTCGGCTGCTACTGCTGCTTGCTTGGTTATCCTAATTTTAATGCTATAGATTTGTTTCGTCTTGAGGAATGAGTATCTTATACGCCTGAATGCAGAAGGAGCATGGGATTTTGTGAAGTGATACCGCATAAATCGATACATGTGCGAAGTGCAAGGACCGCGCAGAACTTTGGCGATATTTGTTTGCGCTAAAAATATGGTTAAACATGGTTAGGAGCTATTATACTAGGCGATTTTATTCTAGCTATTTGCATCATGTCTTGTTTTTTTATAGGAAGGATGGATTTCTTTTGTTTATCTTAACTACTAGGATACTCCGCACGACGACGAAAAAACGGAATCCCATCGAAGTCTATGTAAAAACGAAGCCTATGTATCTTAGATCTTGAGGTCTCAAGATCGATCCACGCCGTTTTCTGCTGCTTTGCTATGTAGCTAATGATGGTGCGCAGAAGAGATTCGGAATGATTGATACTGGAGCATGGGGATTTCTTTATTGCGTACCCCTAAGTCGATGGCATCTTCTGGTTATCAAAACTTTGTTAGCGGTCGTAGCGTGATGTGATGGAAAGCACTTAACTTGTGAGCTTATGATAACATTTGACGTCTTTGTTGAGCTCCAGCTCATCTGGCGTAAGGTTCTAGGCATAATCCGCGTTCTCGTCATGGTAGTCGATCCAGAGCATCATTACAGCCTGTGGGACGGAGATATCGCTTACCTGATAAGCCTGCAAAAGGTGGAAGGGGTCAGAAAGAGACTCGAGGGGAGGTGACGATGATATTTTCAAAATGCTGACTTTTGCCGGACGTGGGGGTGTTTGGCTCAAGAACTCCGATACCTGAAGGAGAGGCTCAAGGTGGTCTGGCATAGTGCTCATAATGGCAGAAGTTGGAACAATTCCTGCATCTTAGGCCAGCCAATGTTTGATCGAAGCGCAACCTTCCTCTTTTGCCCGGGTTGGAGGTGTTGTGGGTAGCTGTGCTACGATAGTGATGTAATGCCTGTTTGCATCGCAGCAAGTGCCCGACTAGTTCGCTTAGTCACTCACCCAATCAAACCCGCATGCACAATCATGGCAAGGTTCGCTTATAACCAGCCTTTAGCAAGTCCTTTCATTCAACATCCGAATTGGTGTAGTGGTTCGCATACCTCGCTCTCATAGAAGATTGCCGAGGCGACCCGGGTTCGATTCCCGGATTCGGAAAATGGATGTTCTTTTTTTTTTTAAATTTTTATTTTTGGCTTGGGTTGACTGGGAGGGAGGGGGTTCTCCTGTATTTTTTGTACGGTGAGGACGAGGGTTGTTTGTAAAATACGTATCTCTCCTATGAGGTGCAGTTCGCGGCGGTAAAGAAATTAAGTTGTTTGGCAAGCTGTTTGATGCGATGCGATGCGAAGCTTTTCACGGGATTCTGATTCGCTTCGATGCTTGTGGGAAATTGAGGAGGCTAAGGGAATTTTTCCGTGGTTGGGGGTTTCTGGTCACATCGTCGCCGTCGCGATAATTCTCCGTTTCAGTCTCCTGGCTTGTTCCTCGGCATTCTGCGTTTTTTGATACACAGATTGATTGCAGAAGCGGGCAGAGGTCACGGACGACGCTTGGTGGAACGCCGCTGTGGCTTCGTGCATTCAATCCTGGCGAAGAGAAAGCGGGCGGTGACATCAACTCTCGTTTGCTGGAGACTCCGCACAGCAGCATGACCACCGTAAACCTGCGATACCTGAATTGATTGTTCAACAAGCGAAGATATCCCCCGCCGTCCGCCTGGTCCGTTTTGCCATTCGGTTCTCATCTCCCCTTCCTACCTTTTGCTATCGCAGCGGTTACACTTGCACCTCACCTAAGAACCCAGAAGCCTGTTTCTTGACTGGTGGTTTCAGCTTCCGAAATGCAACGTTTCAATCTCAGTAACTGGGATTATGCCGACGTGTAGGACTTCAATTATCTACTACTAACCCATACAGAAGAGAAATGGATGAATTTCCTTTTGATGCGAGTAATCCATCGCATCACTTCGTGCCGCTTCGACGACCTACAACACGCTCTCGCTCTCCTTCCCGATCGCCATCGAGGGGAGATAGATTTACGACACATGTGCTCGATCCGCTGCTCTCTGATCTTTCTCCATCGAAAACCCTGGAGGCGCTGTCATCCAGTCCGACTTTTGTGAGCAACGGTGGTCGTTCGAGTGCGCTGCAGGCTAGTATAGCAGTGGCATCACCTGCGCAGAGGGCCTTTGCGGTTAGAGCTGCGTTGGCGCACAAGAAGCTTCGTGAATGGGCGATTGAGATATCTTCTTGGGAGTGGCCGGTCGCTGGTGGGGTTTTGGGGTCCTCTAGAGGGTTCCAGGCTCCGTCTCGGGAGGAGAGGGCCATCAAGCGAAGGAGGACGAATAATCATCATGAGGGACCGAGAGGTCTGGAGGAGGCAATACGGGGTGGAGGAGGGGTTGAAGGGAAGACTGGCTTCGGGGTTGCTTCGGGGTTAAATTCTGAGTTAGGCGTCGGGCTGGCAGATTTGGAATCAGACGATGAGTACTGGGGTAGTCTCCCTGCTCTCCGTGTGCTGGAATATGAGGAAAGAATAGAGGTTATCAAGGGGGAAATGGAAGCGCTTGACTTGGAGGAGTTGAAGAACCAAGTTCTAGGTATGCAAAATTCTCTGTAAACCGTAAGCCCGCCCACGGGACCACATAGCTAACTGACATGATCCTAGATGCGCATATACCGTCGAGATCTAGACCTTCGTCATCATCGTACAACTCAATAGATGACGTACCTTCGTTTGACTATGTTCCGCTCGGAGATTTCACAGCTCTCGTAACCGCTACGACACTACAGGCTCTGCCATATCTTTCACGGGTTAGGAGTCTCTTGAACATATGGATCATCCGGGTCATTGTTCTCAAGACTGTTCCGAAATTCTTGATGGAACTTGAGGAGGTTGAGATTTTGCTGAAGTTAGCGTTGGAGGCCGTCGTTGTATCTTCGACTATTATATCACCCTCGAGTTCTCGACAACGGAAGTCATCTGAAGGATCTTCTGATCCGGCGGTATTGGGACTACAGGGTGCGATCAGGGGAGCTAGGGATATGAGATGCAGATCGTTGCCAATATCTTCAGGCGAAGGCTTCTCGCGAGAGACCTTCAACATAGTCCGGGGGCTGCTAGAGGAGAAACTTACATCTGTAGGGCAGCTTCTTGATAACATGCTGGATGACTTGGAGGGACGAGGCGATACTATTCCAGACGACTGGATTGAGAAGATGGAGACTCTGGAGAAGAACTATGGAGACTGGGTCGTCGAAGCGGAGAAGAAGGTGCTGGAGGCTGAATGGAGTCAGAACCTTAAAGCCCAAGCTCAACAGGCCGGCAACACACGAGATGGCGAGCAAGCGAAGAAGATGGAGGGCGAGGTTATTATCGTAGCGGCCGAAGCGAACGGGGAAGAGGAAGGGGCAGATGGCCCAGAAGCAGATGTTGATTGGATGTTCGACCTGGTCCAGGGCGACGCCTCGGGGGATATTCCAACCTTACAGACTCCGAATCTACCTCTGGCTAAACAGGTCGACGATGCCCAAGACTCCGAACGAGCTACAGATATTATCGAAGCTAATGTAGTGAATGGGGATGGCCTGGAACGAGACGTAAATGCCAATGAAGCATACGACCTTGTCCCAGAAGATGCCTCAAGGAGTATTCCGACTATGCAGGGTACAGCTCTGCCTCGGCGTCAACAAGTCGATGATGTCCGAGACTACGAAAGAGTGAGTGAGGCGGATATACCTGAAGTCATTATCGAAGCTGCTGAAGTGAACGGAGATCATGTGGAAATGGAAGAGGCGAATGACCGAGACGCAAATGTTGAATGGGTGTCCGACCTGGTCCTAGAGAAGGCCTTCAGGGATATCCCGACTGCGCAGGGTCCCGTTCTACCCCAGGCTCGGCAGGTTGATGAAGCCAGAGACTGTGAAAGAGTGAACAATGCTGATGCAGCTGAAGATATTATCGGAGTTGCCGAAGTGGGTGTGGATAATGTGGAAATGGACGAGGCGACTAACCAGGATGTAGATGGTGGTGGGGCTCACGAATCTTTCTTGGAGGAGATCTTGAGGGATATTCCGACTATGCAGGGCCCAGTTATGCCTCAACACCAGCAGGTCGACGATGTCCGAGACGTTGAACAAGCGAACAGCTTGGATCTGACTGAAGACATCCTCGAGGCGATTGGAGTGAAAGAGGATGAGGCAGGAAATCAGGAATTAGACGCTGATGTGGAATACGACTTTGTCGCAGACGAGGTCTCGAAGCTCTTCCCCTCTACCCCCTCTACAACAAGTTCAGATAAGCCTCCAGCTCAACAAGTCAACGGTACCAGTACCATCAAAGAAGCTGATGAAGTAGGAAGAAGGGGAGGCGAAGGCAATGCCATTGAAGCGGAAATTGTTCAGAATATTACCTTAGCAACCGAAGGGGCTAATGCCGCTGCGGATAATCTTAAAGAGGATGAAGCAGACGGTCAGGAAGCAGATGCTAATGGCGCGTATAGCCCTGTCCAGGGCGATCACTCAGGGAATATCTTAACTTTGTGGGACGTACACCTGCCTTCGGTTGAACAGATCGACGGTGTTAGAAAAGAAGCAGAAGGCAAGGCTGGTGAAGTGGGTACGGCTGAGGATATTACCGGAGTCATCGGAGTGGATGGGGATCATCTTGAAGAGGATGAATTAGACTATCGAGAAGATGTTGATGGCGCCTACAGCCTTGTCCAGGACGATGTCTCAAGACACACTCCCGCAGAGAAGATTGAAGCTCTGGGCGATATCGTTAGTGTTGCATCGGAGCTTCCGTTGTTTCCTCACATCGCCGACTACAATATTCGGGAGCCGTCTTCTCCGGGCTCTGGCTTGGCTTCAGAACGCCGGTGTGGAAATCACGAAGATACACTCATACCGAAGGCACCAGCGGTTGCTAGCGAATCACAAGTCGCAGTAAGACCTAGGGACGATACTTTGCTCACTCAGGACGTCCCAGCTCAGACTAACGGCACGCATCTGACTGTCAAAATGAAGGGTGATGATCAAGCGCAACTCTCGAATGCAGAGAAGAGATCTGAAACGCCTTCTTTACAACGCCAACTGTTGCCGGAGTCGCCCGCAATATCGCCTCGAACATCCCAGAGGAGGGAAAGCCTTCGAAGCCCGCTTCGTACAGTTGACTCGGGAGATATTCGCTACAATATGCCTGAGCCAAACGTTTCCGTCGACACGGATTCCGTGAGAATCTCGTTTACAGAGCATCCCACCAAGACCGAGAACGATGCTTTCTTTGATTCCAGAACGGCCAATCTGGAGCGCACCACGGCGGGTTCGACTAGCCAGGATGCTATCAAAAACTTTCCGGATCAGCTGGTTCAGGGTGAGAGCGATTCACAGATCATATGTATTGATACCGAATCCGTGGAATCACCGACAGCTTCAACTGTTGTCGTCTATGAGATAACACCTCCAAGTCTGGATTCCCCTTGGACGTCACCGATGAGAGCAGATTTTGATTCACAAGATAGCGAATACTCCCCAGACTTGAGCGGACAATCTTCGCGCTCGAGCCCTGAATCCCAAATGCAGCCGAAATCAACGGAGCTTGAAAGACCCTTAAACAATGCTATTTTAGAGCTTCGAACTAGCAAGACCTCCGTTTTACTGGAGAGGCCGTTGCCCACGTCAGCAACACCAAAAGCAAAAGGCCAGGTTATGGCAACTGGATTGGTGGGTTCTGAAAGGCAATCAGACCCGCATTCTGGCGTGGTGGGCTTGGGAATTCGAGCCATGACGCCGGAGACCAGTATACAGGCCTCCATAGGTAGACGAGAAGACACAATTGAAGAATGCGATGCCTATGAAGATAATCAGCTCATAGCTACCCCGGAAGATATCGTATCCCAAATCGACGAAACCAGTCAGCCTGTCGACGTTGGTCTCGGAAAGCTGTCTCAGGGAGAATTAACCGCCAGAGCAGAGCTTCAAAGGAATAGGCCCTCCGCCGAAGCTCCCATATCTGCCGACGTTAAAGAAGCTACGCTTGACCTATTGGGTTATCCTAGCCCGTCTAAACCAGTGGCTTCGGAGGGCTTCGAAGCATCCACGGTGGAATACGGTCAGCTCATCCCTGGGGAATTGGACTCTTCAGGCCCAATTCTTTCGAGTACCACAACCGAAGCAGCTGCAGGAAGCGAAACTCCAGCAGATGAAGGGTTACTGACAAAGTCAGAAGAGAATGACATGTCGCCAGATGCAGCTATCTTCGTCACCCTGGCTACAAATCCAGATTACCAAGCACATGCAAATGAGGGATTGAGAAGCGAGACGACAACACCCATGGCTGATGGAGCTCATGAAGCCTTACAACAGGGACATGTAAGCGCCTTTACCAAGCCTTGCTTGAAAGTAATTTCAACATATCACTAACACATTACGCAGACAAGGAGCTCTGACGTTGTGTGGCCTAGAAGCCCCTATTCCAGTCCACTAATCATGGATCAAAATCCAGCGGACATCAGTCCACGAACCCCCATATCCTCCTTACCGTCTGAAAATGCAGCAATCTTACAAAGATTAGAACCGTCTACATTGGTGCCGTCTCTTTCTATCGACAATATCGAAGAGCAGTCTCCGTCTGTGAGGCAGTACATGAAGAGACACGACACTGTCGGTTCACAAGACGGCTCGCTCAGCTCTCTTCCCGCATTGCAGATTACTAAACGGCGACAGAAGACTTCTTCAAGTCCGGAAAAGCCTTCGGTAGTGCTGGAAAAGGCGCAAGTGACGTATGCTGATTGGGCAAGAACCGGAAGTGAAAATATATACAGTCGAGGTCCAATCGTATTGTCTGAGGCGACGAAATTGGAATCCCCAGTGGAGAGTAGTGATGATCATTTGGAGCAGAAGATTAGCTCTATTCTGACGACCATACCTGCTCGAATACGTCTTACTTCTGAGGATGAAGCTGAGCCATCCTCGAACGGAAGATCGAGCCCTCCGAAGAGCTATGCAACCGTGTCTCCGGGGGTTCGCCCTCTTCGTGCGACTTCTGCAAGTCCTTCGTTTACTCTCGCACCGGCATATGCGAAGAATCCAAGACCTCGCGCAAAAGGGAGTAATCCGGATATTAAGCTCTATCACCTTCACCGCTCTGGCGGGGAGGCTCCTATTAAATTATTTGTGCGTTTAGTCGGTGAAAATGGCGAACGAGTAATGGTGAGGGTTGGAGGTGGGTGGGCTGATCTAGGAGAGTATTTAAAAGAGTACGCAACTCACCACGGACGGAGATCGGCATCGGACGGGCGAATTGAGATTCAGGATATTCCGAAGCTCAGTTCGAGAAGTTCAGTTGCTTCACTGAAGGCGAAAGCAACAGGACGATCAACTCCAACCGGTAGACCCGATTCGGCGTTGGGGAGGCCAGGGTCCTCTCTAGCTTTCGCCGCAAGAACAAGAACAAGTGAAGGCTCTCCATCGATCGAGGCACGAACACCAACCACACCACAATTAGCAAGCGCCAGACGACAAGAGCTGACCCCACCCTCAGGCGGATCCAGCGTTTCGTCCCAACGATCGTCATCACGGCTCTCCTGGACCGAAGAGGAACCAGCTCTTGGCCTCGCCGGACCCAAGAGCCGGAAAGTCGAGATCTCAGCGGACAAACAGGCGTGGGTCGAAGGCATGCTGGGACAAGTGAGAAAAGCGAGCGCGCAGAAGCGCGAGGAGTTGGACTTTGGGAATCTCGGCAGGATTGGAGCGACTAAGAGGGTGTTTCGGAGGGGAAGCAAGAGCGGGGAGAATTAGTGAGATTTTAAGGGGAATTTTGAACTTTTCTTTTTTTTTTACTTTAATCTCCATGCATGTGTATTGAAGCACGCACCTTGTCTATCTCCCTATCCCAATCTTTAGTCTGTACAAGTACATAAGTCAGTAGAGTTGGCGTTTATCTCTCTTATCTGGGGCCGGGCGCCGGGGTTGTCTTGTCTTTGGGGGGGTCGTTCTGCAATGCAAAACTGCAAAAACCTCGTTCTTAAGATAGCGCGGAGCTTCCTTTTATATCATTATTCCTTCCTTCTTTCTTTCCTTTTAGCCTTTTTTTAAAGATAGCGATAGGAAAATAAAGACGTTACGTGCTCTTGCGTGTGGTTTTTGGTGTATATTTACGAGAATACCGACAGTTCTGATCCGTTAGATATGTTCTCTAGGAGGACCCCGGCTACTTGACGTGCCACCGTTGATTCATGCTGCTCGAAGTACTTTCCTTGCCATTCCTCAAACAGGCTGTCTTTATATTTTTCAAGGGCAACCTCTCCCTTTACGATTATCAGCAAGTTTCTACGCACATACGACATTCATGAGACATCAGGAGCACTCCGCGGCTACTGCCAACAAGTTCCATGCACATACGATGGTAGTCGTATTTAGCTCTCTGAATGGGAGAGAGAGTAAGTGGTGTTGAGTGTCGTAGATACGATTACTTACATGTCTGCCAGCGACGAGGATAGTTTTCTCTCTGGTAATAATTAGGATTATCAGATTTGTGGGTAGGAGTGAGTGGATCGTATTAGATTCGTTGGATATGGGGCCTTGCACTGCCACTCTTGTAAGCGTGGCTTGGTGTGGAGGGGAGATTTGTCTGTCGCGTACTACTACGTAGTGCTAACTAGTTAAGGGCATAGGCGGGGCGTTGTATGTACTACTTAACCTTCCCGCTGACTGGGTGGCTCTCTAGCTGCGACTCACTATGGCAGGCTGAGCGCAAGGCGGAGTGCCAGATGCTCCGCTGTAACTTGCCTATTCATCGTAAGGCTGTACTATACTCAGGTCGATCCTACTATCTGTCTTCTGGTTGTACAGTACATTATCCTAATAGATTTGGGGATTTAGGCCATCCGTCAACACTGCTTCACCATGGCAGACGGGCTTTCCACAGCGGCCAGTGGCATGGCTGTTGTCTCGCTTGCCATTCAACTGGCAGACGGTCTCAAGAAGCTCCATGATTTCTGGCGCTCAGTCAGTGACGCCCCGGAATATCTAGTCACTATCCTTACAGACCTCCGGCTGCTTGGCGACGTCCTAGCTGATATCGAACGCGAGGAACAGACGGATCCAAGGACCGCAGAGGCCCTACGTAATTGCAATAGCCAGGTTACGGCTCTCAATGCTGTTGTTGCCCAATATGAAGCTGCCTCATCATCGACAAGATGGAGAGTTCGCAAATGGAGTGCTGTAAAGGCAACACTCCGGAATGAGGAGCTCGGAAAATTGTGAGTGTTCTTGAGAGATGCAAAGACGACATTGTTATTGGCGCAACAGGGTTCCTTGCGGTAAGATAAAGCTTCATCGCGAACTCCGCTTGGCGGAACTTGAGGAAGATAGCTGCTGACTGTTTTTAGTCGTATGAATCGGACACATCACGACCTGCATCAGCAGAGCCTGACGACTATCATTGACCAACTTAATGGCCTGCAGATGCAATCGTCAAGGACTATCACAACAACATCCACGGGGCTTTCGGGTATCAACAACCACATTGATGATTTGCGTGCCGAGATACGGCGGATGGCCGCCACAGCAACGAACCCAGTTTTACGACCATATATTGAGACGGCTGTGACGCAAGCATTGGACCAAGTGATGAGTGGTATTCAAAACGAGGGAGTAACCATTAGCCACAACACAGCAGGGAATGCCGGTGAAAGTAGCCAGGCGAAGTCTGCTGAAAGTTCTGGTGTCTTCTCCCATCAACCGGTGCGGCTGTGCCGTAAGAGATGCATGCTGAGAAGCTACCGATCAATCACGGAGAATGTCTTTGGGAAGATATATTTCTTTTCAGAGACTTTCCATATTTGTTCGAGCAACTTTGAAGACTCGGGTATGAGCGCCATCGAGGATCGATATGAATACGAGACCCGCTTCACGCTGCATCCATCCTGGTGGCTTGTTAAATGCGGCCTCAATCATGGTATCAATGTCGGCATTTCGAGATCGATCCAAGGGTGGACGCACAACCTGAATCCCTTCCGCGCAGTCCCTAACGACTCTTTGATATTTGGCTTTTCAGCAAAAGGCGACATTGATGGTGTGAGGCTACTCCTAGAAAAAGGGCATGCGTCAGTACGGGATACCAACTCGGATGGATACACTCCTCTTCATGTCAGTATAGTCTTGTATTTGAAATTCCTCGTTACTTATCAAGGAATTGTTTGGGAAATTAAACCTGTACTTTGTGTGTGCTTGTGTGGCAGCCATGAGTTTATGTCTGCTCAGAGTGATGCAGTCTAACCTTGAAGTGTAGTTTGCTGCGGAGAATTACCATGCACAGCTTTGTAAACTTTTGTTAGATTCAGGAGCCGATGCGAACGCCGCCACCTACTCTGATAGTTCGTGGCCCAATATGTGAGTTTAATACTTGCCACTTTTAATGTCTTCAGGCACATCAAAGCTGATAAACACTTAAGGTCGCCACCCCTGGCTGCGTCGCGGTCCGTAAAAGCTACGGGATTTGAGTTTGTAAAGCAAATTGACACTCTCCGTCTCTTTCTCAATGACGTAGATTTCTCTGATGAGGGGAGCGATGGTTGGCGGATTCTCTTCAGTTTAGTTGATCGTATCGAGGGGTATTCCGTGGGAAAGTCAATCTCTAATATCTTTGATAAAGTTTTAGAGTGGGTGTTACGTCTTCTGCATGAAGAGATTCAGCGTAACATTTGCGAGCCCGGAATTCATTGGCTACTTCGTCAAGCGGTATCTTACATTGAACCGATGGAAACTTTGCTGAGTGTGTTCGACCAGGTCGATGCTGTACCCTACGCTGGGGGCTACTCCTTGATGCATATCATTCCGATTAACCTGCTGGATATCTGCCATAGTGCCTCAATGAAGCTGATAATGAATAGGGGTGCAAACCCTCATCTTGTGGGACGGGATTTGCAATTTAGCATGCAGGAGGAGACTCCCTCGTCGCTTGCCATGCATTGCTCCCTCACTTTCTTCAGGTTTCGCGACATGCTGGAAGATCTGAATATCGACTTCGAGGAGTTTGTGAGAGAGGAGTTGAAACAGCGTCCGTTAGTTGTAGATGGGTGGAAGGAGGATTCACTACTTAACCTTTTCTATTACGAATTCGAACCTGTCAAATTACCAGCCATATTTTGTTGCCGTTGTGGGGACTTTAGCCTCCCCAGAGACCCCTTGTGGCAGCGGAAGCTCGAGAAAATCAAAAGGTTTGAAGATCCAGATTCAGGTGATGAGGAGGGCGAAGAGGACGAAGAAGAAGGAGAAGAGGAAAGCGAGGAGGACAGTGAGACGCAATCATCCGAAGATGAGAAAATTGAGGTGCTTTGTGATTTTTGCGTGAATATAAGAGATCATACACATTGGCTTTGCTTTGCCTGTCGAGGAGATGCAAGCGAGGACGAGGACATTGAATCACCCGAAGACGAAGATTCCCCGTTTCTCCTCTCAATATAGAAGCAACAGACGGACCATGTGCGATCTACTGGTTCCACACCACTCTTTCCTACATTCACCGATGCTACGAGACGGCAATAGCAACATCAAAAAGAAAAAGAAAAAACAAAAATTAATATTTTCGCCATCTTCCTCTCTCAACACCCTTGCTTCGGCTGGCTACTCTGGGGTGCTGCGTTTGCGAGGAGAGGGGAGGAGATTATAGGCCATTTGTCTATCCGTGAAGGGAAATATCTGCTTTATTCTTCTGGATAACGGAGGCGAATTTAAGGGGGTTATGCGAGAGTTACTATTACGTTACGGTGTCAAGATCATTAATGGAAGGCCGAGAACTCCAAGAACTCAAGGTTTTGTTGAGCAGGCCAATGGAACTGTCAAACGCAAATTTTGGTATGGAAACGACTAAATGGAACATTAAGCTGGGCGGATGGGCTTCCACATATGTCTTTATGAATTAATCGAACAGTTCAGAAGGCTATAAAACGAACCCCTTACGAGGTAGTCTTTGGCAAGAAAAGAAGAAAAGGTACCTGTTGGTGAGCGAGAGTTAGTAGAAATTGAGGAGGAAGAAGTGGAAAGAGATGACTCTGAAGGTCTAGAAATGTCAGCTTGAGAGGAAAGATTTATAGAATGTGATGAAGATATTTAGAGACCTCTATAGGAGGAGGTAGATCTTGAGGAAAGAGAAATCGAAAAACGTACACTACTTCTTACTGCAGCAAACAAATCTACCTTTCAATCACCATCGATCGATCTAGAGATTATTCAAGCTGATCAAGAGCATCAAAAACGCCAGCATGAAGCTGTTAAAGCTAATCAAGCTCATGCTAGATCAATTCGACAGTATAGCAAACAACACACTATTCAAGTATTCTCTGAGGGGGAAAAAGTTAGTGTTGCAGTACCCAGGCTCGACAGAACATCCACAGATGATAAAAGAGTATTTGGGGTAGTTTTTGATGTGCCTAGAACAGACCGGTACGAAATAAGTAGATAGCACTACTAGGGAACTTAGGAAAAAGCGCTGAGATGCTTCGGAAAACTAGTTTCTTTATTCTCATTTATTATATGTTACATGCTTTGATATCTGTGTTGCGTTGAATATATTCCCATTGCTATGTGGCGTACGCCGACTACTATTGCTGTGCGGCGTACGCCATTCATGAACGGCGTAATTGCCGAACGGCGTACAACACCCTGCCAAGGACCGTCTCTGAAGACCTAGGTGAATGATGCCTCGCAGCGTGAAGTGGGAATAGACTGAGCATTCCCGTTGGAATCCACCACAATCGAGGCCACTTGCCGTCCGATAGAGACTCCCGAAACCCTAGTGCGTCCAGAATTGGACCCGGCTGCGACATTCCAGAGCCATCTCAACATGCGTGACACTTGATCACTAGCGTCAACAGGTGATATTAGAGTATCGCGAATCGATCTCATGAGCTCTGGACTTTTTCTTCGATGTTTGATTTATTCTGGGGAGGCGTAACGGTCGCATTGTGTAGGTTCCAACGAGAAATGCATCGCCACTGACATTGATGATGAGAACGACAGGTCCCGATGACGCAGCAGCTCTCAGTTCCTCTGCTAGAGGAGGGCGCAGTTAGACAGCGGATTTCACGGACAATCTTCTCGAACTCGCCGTTTGCATCGTGACGTCGATTTGTCTCCGATGTCGAGTTCAATGTGTCTGCTGCATTTGGTAAATTGTTTCGGTTTGGTGAATCCAATTCGTCTCGGAATCGTTCAAACAGCTCCGCTAATTCCCAACTCGCCTTCCTAAGATCTGTAAGATCTGTTCGAGTTCCGAACCGCAGACCAGTAATAACGCCCCTCGATCAAGCTCTAGAAGTCCCATAGCACGATATGCTCCTTCCCTGCTTGGAGAGCTAAGCTGGTAGTCAAAGTAGCTAAGCCAGTTTTCGTAGCATTTACCGTTGGCCACTTTGCTTTGGCGAGCGTGGACTGACGATTGGGAGAAGGTTCACAGCCGTCTCTGAAATACGGCTTGCTTCTGCCATATTCTGGTCTCTGGCTAATATTTCGTTAGCTTTGATTGCTGCTTGTATTCGAGTCCGGGCAGGTGCATTATGCAACTCCAAAGCCACCACAAACAGACGGACTGCTTGCTTGGAATCACTGGGATTGCAGATTTGCTCGAACCAGCTTTGCAGGTAGTTGGCTAGATTGCTCAACATGCCTGCTCTATTCGGGTGGTCGTCAGGTGTGGCAGCTACTGCATCCCCGCATCCGGCTTGTCTCAGGGCAGTCGATTAAGAACATCGAACCCGAGGAGTCGAATTCGACTGCCCCGAAGTCCCGCAGCCG